>JAXCGZ010013378.1:75000-100000 GCA_037179515.1 Halocaridina rubra | reverse complement strand
TCTATCTATCTATTTATCTATCTGTCTATATGTCTATCCATCAATATATCTATCTATCTATCTATCTGTCTATCTCTATGCAGTAAGCATTGTGCATGTCAGAAAGCTTGTTTACCTATATTTGAACATTATATAAATAAATGTAATTTTTTTTTTTGCTAAACCTATGCCTATGAAGCTATGCGCCTATACTAAAGTGATGCAATATTTCTTTTAATATTTGTCAAAGTATATTATAATTTGTATTATTTGTAAAAACCGAAGTATGAAAATGACTCCCAATTACTTAATGCGTATATTTTGTGGTTTTTACAAAATAGAGATCAAAAGGTAGCGTCCACGACTCTGAGGCGTCAGGTCGAGGGTTCGCGCCCCGTCACGGTCTGAGGTTAGCAAGGGCATGCACTCAGGGTAAGGATTACATCTGCCAAAACAAGTCCTTCGAAAGAAGGCAAAACCCAGCCACTGAGGGGGCAAGCCAGCCTCAACTTGGTGCCGGTCCCAAGCCCGGGTAAATGGGGAGGGTTGGAGGCAGGAAGGGCATCCGGCCATAAAAATGTGGCCAAAATCAATATATAACATCGACCCCACATAAAAGTGGGAAAAGATGTAAACGAAGAAGAAGAAGAAAAGAGAAGATCAAATGCAAACTGAGATATTTGGGTTTTTTTTTCGTTTTTATACGTTAACTTTATCATAATTTTGAAAAAGGTGATTTCAAGATGACAAAGGTACATAAAAAGTATTTCAAGATGACAAAGGTACATGATAAGTATTTCAAGATGACAAAGGTACATAAGTATTTCAAGATGATAAAGGTACATAATAAGTATTTCAAGATGACAAAGGTACATAATAAGTATTTCAAGATGACAAAGGTACATGATAAGTATTTCAAGATGACAAAGGTACATAATAAGTATTTCAAGATGACAAAGGTACATAATAAGTATTTCAAGATGACAAAGGTACATGATAAGTATTTCAAGATGACAAAGGTACATAATAAGTATTTCAAGATGACAAAGGTACATAATAAGTATTTCAAGATGACAAAGGTACATAATAAGTATTTCAAGATGACAAAGGTACATAATAAGTATTTCAAGATGACAAAGGTACATAATAAGTATTTCAAGATGACAAAGGTACATGATAAGTATTTCAAGATGACAAAGGTACATAATAAGTATTTCAAGATGACAAAGGTACATAATAAGTATTTCAAGATGACAAAGGTACATAATAAGTATTTCAAGATGACAAAGGTACATAATAAGTATTTCAAGATGACAAAGGTACATAATAAGTATTGCAAGATGACAAAGGTATGTAATATGTATACATGTAAAGTTGTATTTTGATATATATTCGTGATGTTATCATTTATATGTATGAGTGCTTGCTTGCACGCAGAAGGCATGATCCTTTTATTTATGTATATATAAAAGCGTGAATGCCAGTTGAAGTCCTGTCTGGAATATTCCATACTTCAACTGGAATTATTGGAGCCAGACGACGTCTTCTACCGCCTCTTCCTCTTTCGGGTCCTATGTAAAGGGGGGTTTACACGGTCAAACGGTTCGTCGAACGCTGTTCGACAGATAAGTGTTTGAAGTGATGTTCGAACGTGTGAACGGGGTATTTGGTTGTCGGACACGTTCAACAACCGTGTTCGACAACCAATTACCCCGTTCACACGTTCGAACATCACTTCAAACACTTGTCTGTCGAACCGCGTTCGACGAACCGTTTGACCGTATAAACTCCCCTTAAGTCACTTCAAAATACGACACAAATTCTTGTGGCAAACTATCGTCGTCGGACAGTCCTTCGTATGCAACAATAACATCAGTCACTGGTTAAAAAAAAAAAAAAAAAAAAAAAAAAAAATGCCTTAAAGCATTTTATCTGTAGACGAAATACTTCATCTGTATTATATTGGACTTTATGACCTAGCTCGACATGTTTTCGGTAGAGGTTTTGAGAAAAATGAAATAAACAACCAGTAACCTCTATGTCTGGTAATCTTGAAATTAGGCTATTCATGGGAGCTTTTTTCGAAGTCCATCATATACCTTTTAGGCTGAATATCAGGGCGAAAAGTATTTAGCTGAGAAAACAACCGATCATAAATTGCTTGCCACTATTTGGGTAGCAATGCGAAAACACGAGGTACATTCAAATTACCTATTTGAATGCCCATTGTATATAACTGGTAATATATAGATGGACAAACTTTAAATGCCAGCCCAGTCGCGAATTTTAATAAGATCATCCAGCCCTGTTGATGAGGCGAAAATTAGCATTTTTTCCTCATTTTCTATACATATGGCAAGAATACTTCCTCTGATTCAAATTTGCAGTACTTTAGCGGGATATCAAAGCCATATCTCTCTGATGGAATAGGAGGAGCACTACTATTCTGCTGTCGCCACCGACCTATACTTCGTGATAAACTTGATGTTGCGGGCAGTCCAGCCAACGCCTCATCTTGTAGAGAAGAACATTTTGTCGCAATCACTATTCTCGTGGTCTCTTGAAATGACAAGGCTTTGGCTTTTATAGAACCGAGGACAATTCTCGATTTCACTTTATTCACACCAGCGCTGTGAAAGTGTTCCCCTGTTGGAGATACTATTTCTAATGGGTCCTCCTGAGCCATCGTCTAAAAGCGCGCTCTACACATCTTTACTTTCGCATGGCCAGAGTTTTCTTGATCTATGTAGTCGCCGTGGCTCAAGCGGTAGCGTCCGCGACTCTGAGGCGTCAGGTCGAGGGTTCGCGCCCCGTCACGGTCTGAGGTTAGCAAGAGCATGCACTCAGGGTAATGATTACATCTGCCAAAACAAGTCCTTCACAAGAAGGCAACCGTCCTAGCCCTTGGTAGATAAGGGAGTCCGTGACGTAAAACCGGAACAAGACTTTTCTTGATTTATCTGCATTCTGTCTGTGAAAAATTATATACATAGTAATATATGCACAAGCTTATTAACTCCTCTCTGAGATTTTATATAATATGACATTGTGAGGGCTAAAGAAAATTTTAAAACCGTTGAATAGTTGACAATTACAAAACCAACTGACTTGACAAGTACAAAATATAAAAATAAAACAATTTCGTTGAAAAGCTATGACGACCGTTTGTGAGTTGTTTGCTGGACGAACAGTATCTAGCATGAACTGGAAATTTAAGGGATGCTAGTCAGTAGTTAGAGTTAAACGATCACTGTTGCGCCTATAAACTAAAAATTACCTATTTAATTTATCAAAAACTATCTTTAAAAGGTTATTTTTTAAGTGAAAATATTTATAACTGTTATGAGTTGTCCTATGCATCAGTTGTCCTAGATATCAATTGTCCAGGTATGAGTTGTCCGATATGAGTATTCATGGAATGAGTTGTCCTGGTACCAGTTGCCCTAAGAAGCCTTTGGAAGCCCACTGCTAACCTCTCTCAATTGAGACACTGCATATCTTACTCTGACCCTCTTCTCCCTCCCTTCTAGAAGTGATGTTATCCACTCCTAGACGTTTCCACCTAATTTGACCATCACTTTCAGATTCCTAATAAGTTTTTTTATGTGGAAAAATATCATATGGCTTCTGAATATATAAGAAAATACTATATTCCCAATCCTCTCTTTCTTGTAAGATTAGGTTTACATTATAAAATTCTATTAATTTTGATACCGTGGCAAAATGGTAGCGTCCGCGACTCTGAGGTGGCAGGTCGAGGGTTCGCGCCCCGTCACGGACTGAGGTTAGTAAGGACATACACTCAGGGTAACGGTGACATCTGCCATAACAAGTCCTTCGTAAGAAGGCAGCCGTCCTAGCCCTTATTAGAAAAGGGAGTTCGTGTCGTAAAACCGAATCCATTAATTTTGATACCGTAGATCTGTAGTGGCATAGTGTATTTTCTTTCTTTATTTGGAGTGTTGTAGTGGTATGATATATGTCTTCTTTATTTATATATTAATGTATTTATTAATTGATATATATATATTTTCACTTTATTTATTAATAATTTTTGTTGTTGTTGTAAAGTGATCCCTTAATTTTGCTTCTTGTTGTCATAACGAACTGTACATTGTTTTGGTTTTCTGTTTTATGGCAACACTGACTCTTTATTGCCGCGTTTTTCGTCTAGTGTGTGATATTTTTGGTCTGTTCATTTTCGATACATAAAGTTGCTTGAAAAGTGATCACTTGTGCCTAATTCAATGCCTTAAACGATATTGTGGTAATCTTGATATCTTGTCAGACTGAACTATAAAGTGGTGACCACCGTAGTGACAAGATATGGGAGTGACAAGATATTTGTAATTGACAAGATAGGCCTAAGTGACAAAATTTCTTCAGCATCATACCGGTAGGCAAGGCCTAGGTTTCTTTCAGTATTTGTACTCCAAGATAAGCTGTCATAAACAATGCTCGATTCTGATGATGATAAATCTAGTGCTTTCAAGCACATAGCAGTGAAAGCCCCTGCATTCATGGACACCTGCGTTTCAGGGTGGTTTTCTATTCTTGAAGCTCAATTTGGCTTAGCTAATGTGAAATCCAGTGAAACAAAATTTTTCCATGTGTTATCTGCCTTGCCCCCTACTGTTGTAGAACGTGTTCCCCAAGACACTTTAAATAGGAGAGACTATGATATAATTAAAGCATACCTCACAAATCTTTTTGAACAGACCAAGCCTGAACTTTTCAATGATTTGATAAGTAATACAGTAATGCATGGCAAGCCTTCAGTTTATTTAGAAGAATTTCGCAGAACTGCTTCTAAATTAGGAGTAACAGATGACCTAGTGAGACATAAATTCTTGCAAGCAGTTCCCAGTAGTATTTCGGCAGTTTTAGCCTCTCAGCAAAATATGGATTTACCAGCTTTAGGCAAGCTTGCAGATGAACTAGTGGTATTTTCTCAAAATAATAATAGGGCTAAACCCATCAATGTTGTTGATCAGTCGTCAGTTTCTCGTCAAGCTAGTACATCCCAGTATGTATCCATTTCCAAGAATCCACCTGTAGGCCTAGGAGTGCAACCGTTCCATCAAAATCAATGTCCAAAAGTTTGTCGTGCCCATTTATATTATGGAACTGGGGCTAAATGGTGCAAGCCGTGGTGCCAATGGCCGAATAAATCTCAAAATATCCAGATGAAGGATTCTTCTAGAGTGCCGTCCCCAGCATCAACGTCTAGGTCCTCGTCGCCCGCACGGAATTTTCCTAGTTCGGAAAACTAATAAAGCAGACAGAAGAGAAAATTGTAGCTACGGCCACTTCTGTTCTGCCACTTCTACAGGTTGTAGCCAAAATTGGTTGTAGTGACATGGTCTTCACTGTGGATACAGGAGCAGCAGTCTCCATTATTCCTTATAAGTATGTTTCAAAAATTTTACTAAGGCCAACAACAGTTAATATTTCTACGGCCACTGGTGAGTCAATAAAAGTTTATGGTGAAATTATTCTTGACCTTGATATTCGGCAGTTGCGCCGTCGATTTAAGTGGACATTTGTTGTTGCAGATGTATGTACACCTTTATTAGGTAATGATTTTCTTTGCAATTTTGGATTGTTTATTGATTGTAAGAATAAAACTTTAAATGACAATATAACACAATGTTCTGTAAAAGTTGATATTGCAAATCATAATGTTTCTTATGTGATTAATAATTTGAACTATTTACCTGATTCTGTACAACAGTTGTTCCAAGATTTTCCCTCACCCTTGTCCTGTGTTAAGCCTCTTACAGCTAATAATTCTTTCAAGAATTCTAATGTTTTTCATTATATAGATACAGGGAGTTCTCCTCCGACATTTGCTAGATGTCGTCCGTTGGCTCCAGACAAATATTCTGCTGCCAAGGAAGCATTTAAACAGTTGTTGGATATGGGTATTGTACAACCCTCTAAATCACCTTGGGCTTCACCCATTCATTTAGTTCCTAAACCTAAGCCAGGAGAGTGGAGAGTATGTGGTGATTTTAGGCAACTTAATACTTTGACCAAGCCAGATAAATATCCTTTACCACATATTAGTAGTGTATCATTAAAGCTTTACAAGAAAAAGATATTCAGTAAAATTGATTTGTTAAAAGCCTATCACCAGATCCCTATGAATCCTTCAGATGTTGAAAAGACAGCAGTAACCACACCCTTTGGGCTATTTGAATATTTATATATGCCTTATGGTCTTCGGAATGCCCCTGCCACTTTTCAACGTTTGATGGACAATTTATTTAGAAACCTTGATTTTGTATTTATTTACCTGGATGATATTCTGATATTTTCAGAGAATACAGAAGAGCACAAGAAACATTTGTCTATAGTATTTGAAATCCTAAGCTCTAATAATCTTAAAATTTCTATTGATAAATGTGAATTCTTTAAAAATGAAATAGAATACTTAGGATATTTGATCACTGCTAATGGTTTAAAACCTGGTTCTCATAAACAGACAGATATTGTTGATTTTCCTAAGCCAGCAGATTCTGCTGCCTTACGTAGGTTTATAGGAATGCTCAATTACTATAGACAAATGGTACCGCATTTTGCTGATGTTGTATATCCTTTGACCGAATTAATTAGATTACAACCTAAATCTAAAGAACTAGTATGGAATTCGGAAGCAGACTCTGCCTTTGTAAGTGCTAATGAGTCACTTAACAATGCGTGCACCATTGCATATTTTACTAGTAAGTGTAATTCTCCACTGCATCTGGTGACTGATTGTTCCCAAGTGGCAGCTGGAGCAGCGTTACACCAAATTCAGGATGGTAAATTTGTCCCTATTGAATTCTTTTCAAAGAAATTATCAGAAACTCAGAGGTGTTATTCTACTTTTGACCGAGAACTGCTTGCTGCGTATCTGGCTGTACTAAAATTTAAACATGTAATTGAAGGACGTGAAACCGTTTTATTTACTGATCATAAACCCCTTGTTTTTGCATTTAAGAATCCTCATACAGCCAAGTCAGATAGACAGCAACGATATTGGTCTTTAATTAGCGAGTATATATCAGATTGTACATATCAAGGGTGCAGACAATGTTGTAGCAGACTGTCTTTCCAGACCATTACCTGTATCTTCTGTCTCAGTGGACTTACATGATTTAACCAGTATAGCTGAGAGCCAATCCACTGACACAGAAATTCTTAATTACAAAGAGAGATTGAACATTTTCAAAATTCAGAATCATGACTTATATTGTGACGTGTCAACACCCCATCCAAGACCATTTCTTCCCTTAGCTTGTCGTAAATCAGTATTTCAACTTATGCATAACATTTCACATCCAGGAGTCAAAGGTACGTTGCGCCTTATCAAAGCTAGGTACTTTTGGCCTAATATGGATCGAGATATTCGAAGTTGGACTAAAGAGTGTACTTCTTGTCAGCAAGTTAAAGTGCACCGCCATACCCGTGCTCCTATTACAAATTTTACAGCACCTTTTGGGAGATTTGAATTTGTACATTTAGATATTGTTGGTCCTCTCCCTCCTAGTAAAGTCCCTGGCCAGTCTTTTACAGCACCAGAACAATACGTTCTTACCTGCATTGGTTGATCTACTAGATGGTTGGAAGCCATCCCCATCACAGATATTTCTGCTATCACTGTTGCTTTTGCTTTTATTAAAGGTTGGGTATCTCGTTTTGGAGTGCTATTATATGTTTTTACTGATAGAGGTGCTCAGTTTGAATCTGCATTATTTCAGCAACTTTCCTCTATAATTGGATTTCATAGACTGCGTACCACTTCATATCACCCTCAATCCTATGGCATGGTTGAAAGATCACATAGAGTATTGAAAGTATCTCTGATGGCACGTAAAGATGATTGGCTTGCTTCTTTACCAAGAGTGCTTTTAGGTTTAAGATGTCTCCCCACAGAGTCTGGAGTTTCTCCATTTACTTTGATAACAGGAAGTATGCTACTTAGTCCTAAAATCATGGTAACAACTGAAATTCCTTCTTTTGCACAACAAAAAGAAATTGTCACTGAATTTGTATCTCGAATGCGTGAATTAGATTTTTCTGAATCCTCTTATGGATATCTTCATTCATCCTCTGTTAAACCTTATGTTCCAAAAGATCTTGAATCATGTACACATGTTTGGGTTAGAGTGGATCGTGTACGTCGCCCTTTAGAGGCTCCCTACTTTGGTCCCCTTGAAGTTGTGGAACGTGGTGATAAATATTTTATTCTACGTCAGCTTTCTGGAAATTTAACTACTGTATCTGTAGATAGATTGAAACCTGCCTCAATACCAAAAACTATCAGTTCTAATGAGACAGAACCTACTGTAAATAATGATTCTGTGCCAGAGGCTGTCAATTCTGATGTGATTGAACCAAGTGTAAATAATAATTTTTCTGATTCTAATTCCACAAATGACACAGATTCTGATACATTAATTCCTAGTAGTGCATCTATTCCTGAAAATATTGATAATGAAGATGCTGTTGAAGAGAAAATACCTCAATCTGTTGTTACGAAATCTCGTCGAGTTAGATTTAATCGTAACCCTGATTATGTATATTATTAATTTGTATTTTTGTATCTATTTTTCCACATATATATTATATATCTATATTTTCTATTATCAGTATTAAACACTAATGTACTCCTGTACTGGCAGGGGAGTGTTGTAGTGGCATAGTGTATTTTCTTTCTTTATTTGGAGTGTTGTAGTGGTATGATATATGTCTTCTTTATTTATATATTAATGTATTTATTAATTGATATATATATATATATATATATATATATATATATATATATATATATATATATATATATATATATATATATATATATATATATATATGTATATATATATATATATATATATATATATATATATATATATATATATATATATATATATATATATATATATATATATATATTTTCACTTTATTTATTAATAATTTTTGTTGTTGTTGTAAAGTGATCCCTTAATTTTGCTTCTTGTTGTCATAACGAAGTGTACATTGTTTTGGTTTTCTGTTTTATGGCAACACTGACTCTTTATTGCCGCGTTTTTCGTCTAGTGTGTGATATTTTGGGTCTGTTCATTTTCGATACATAAAGTTGCTTGAAAAGTGATCACTTGTGCCTAATTCAATACCTTAAACGATATTGTGGTAATCTTGATATCTTGTCAGACTGAACTATAGATCTGCCTTCTCCGAAGCCATGTTGTCATAAAGACAAAAGTTCAATTACTCCAAGTGAGAGAAATTTATTTTCTCAGTCATTTCTCCATAACTTTGCAGACTATGCTAGTCAATAAATCGGACTTATATTTTTGTTCTGCATCTTTTAATTTTCATTTTTTTTTCTTTAATAAAGTCACGTCCGCTTGTTTCCAGCACCTTGGAATCCACCCAGATTCCAGTGACATCTCGAATATGACGTAATATGTTCAAGATCTATTTCTCTTCTTCTTTATTTTATCTTATAGAATAGAATACGTCTTATGTCCTTATACTGTCATATCAAACTTATTGGATAGTGTTTTGAACGCCTACAGAAAATAGCATAGTCCATCCTTTAATTTAAAGTAGTTAAAGAAAATTATTTTCATTGGTAACAGAGAAAACTTATTTTGTTAATGATAAACATTTTTTTATTCAGGATTATAGCGATATCAGGGTAACGATTACATCTGCCAAAACAAGTCCTTCACAAGAAGGCAACCGTCCTAGCCCTTGGTAAGAAAGGGAGCGCGTGACGTAAAAACCGGAACAAGCTGATATCTCATTGTTTTTAACTTCTTTTCTTATTAGAATCCTCAAAAAGAAGGGACATTTTTGAGCATTTTCGAATGGCTGGATATTTAAGAAGGCAATTTGCATCATCGTCATTAGGCCGGGATAGGAAAGGGAGAGAAATATTAGTGATGGTGACATCACTGAAGAGAGAGAGAGGGGGGGAACAAAATGGGAAGATTTGGGAGGAAAAGCATAATAATGAAATAAAGAAAGAGGGTGAAATGAGATGGTCAGACCCTCCTGTTAAGGGGGGTTTACACGGTCAAACGGTTCTTCGAACGCGGTTCGACAGAGAAGTGTTTGAAGTGATGTTCGAACGTGTGAACGGGGTATTTGGTTGTCGATTACGGAACGTGTTCGACAACCAAATACCCCGTTCACACGTTCGAACATCACTTCAAACACTTGTCTGTCGAACCGCGTTCGAAGAACCGTTTGACCGTGTAAACCCTCCTTTACTGTGTATTCATACAGTGGACGATGAAGTGTTGTAAATCAGCTAGAATGCAAAAATAAAAACAGCCTCCAGTTACAGCCAACACTAAGCCTAACCTTATCGAATCCAGTTTAAGAATGCAATGCTACCTTACTACTACGACTGCTACTACTACTACTACTACTACTACTACTACTACTACTACTACTACTACTACTACTACTACTACTACTATTATTATTATTATTATTATTATTATTATTATTATTATTATTATTATTATTATTATTATTATTGTTGTTGTTGTTGTTGTTGTTGTTGTTGTTGTTGTTGTTGTTATTGTTGTTGTTGTTGTTATTTTATTATTATTATTATTATTATTATTATTATTATTATTATTATTATTATTATTATTATTATTATTATTATTATTATTATTATTATTATTATTATTATTATTATTATTATTATTGTTGTTGTTGTTGTTGTTGTTGTTGTTGTTGTTGTTGTTGTTGTTGTTGTTGTTGTTGTTGGGAATATTTTACTATTCCACTTGTTTATATTTTTGGTCAGAGAGGACTATGGAAAACATTTGTACCAATCATTAGTAAACCTTAACCTAATTTAAACCGGTATCATAATTTAATAATGACTAAGAACATCTCTTGAAAGTATAGCCAGTACGCATTATGCAGGTCTAAGGAACACTTTCTATTTGAGTTAAGTAATTACAAAACAATCGCTGACCCTCATGACAAATAAACGTAGCGTCTGCGACTCTGACCCGGCAGGTCGAGGGTTCGCGCCCCGTCACAGACTGAGGTTAGTAAGGGCATTCACTCAGGATAACGATTACATCTACCAAAACAAGTCCTTCGTAAGAAGGCAATTGTCCTAGCCCTTAGTAGGAAAGGGAGTTCGTGACGTAAAACCGAACCGATTCCCTTTCCCGACCACTTGTTTTATCTTGATCCATAAATAACTTATCAGTTTCATTCATGCATTCCTTACTACTACTGAAGTGACAGGGGATTGTACACTACTCACGTTATCTCGATTCTTTCCACTTGTTCGACTTGTTTCAGTAATGACAGCACTTTTTGTATTTATTTTTTTTTGCTATGGATTGAATTGAACTCGAGCTCGGGTCCTTCAGTATAGTAGAACAATGGATAACCCATCAAACCACTTAATAACACATTAAGTTGTGTGAGGTAGGTGTGGATCGTGGTGTATGCGCGTTTCTTGGCTCTGCCTCCCCCCTTACAAGGGGGAATGAGCAATATATATATATATATATATATATATATATATATATATATATATATATATATATATATATATATATATATATATATATATATATATATATATATATATATATATATATATATATATATATATATATATATATATATATATATATATTATTATTAATATTATTATATTTTTTATTAAAGTTTTTATTATTATTATTATTATTATTATTAGTATTATTATTATAGTAGTAGTAGTAGTAGTAGTAGTAGTAGTAGTAGTAGTAGTAGTAGTAGTAGTAGTAGTAGTAGTAGAGTGAAGAGTAAAATGTCTTCATAGCTCTTAGGTTTGAATTAATTACTGATAAGAGTCTGGATAGAATATGAAGCACTGTCAAGTGTTGGGTCTCATATCTACTTTTGATCCCATGCTCCATATGGAAATTTGCCTGCGAGCCTGGGCATAACCTCTACAGTGTAAAGGGCCATCAGTCGTACCACGAAACTGTCTTGTAAAATCATCATCTGTGTAAAGGGGGGTTTACACGGTCAAACGGTTCGTCGAATGCGGTTTGACAGACAAGTGTGTGAAGTGATGTTCGAACGTGTGAACGGGGTATTTGGTTGTCGAACACGTTTGTTAAACGTGTTCGAGAACCAAATACCCCGTTCACACGTTCGAACATCACTTCAAACACTTGTCTGTCGAACCGCTTTCGACGAACCGCTTGACCGTGTAAACCCCCCTTAAATTGTATTTTATATCCTTCAGGTTGGTTAGTACAATGCATATATCTACGAGTTATGGAATTGGGTCCAATTTCTTATACAGTGTAAACCTAGGATACCATATTGTTAGTTAGCTAGACACACACAAATGGATTTCTGACGCTGTTCTGTGTATGGCTAGGATCCCGTGGGCCTGATTTCTTAAACAATGTAAACCTTGGATACCATATTGTTAGTTAGCTAGACACACACAAATGGATTTCATAAACGCATCTGACGCGGTTCTGTGTATGGCTAGGATCCCGTGGGCTCAATTTCTTAAACAATGTAAACCTAGGATACCATATTGTTAGTTAGCTAGACACACACAAATGGATTTCATAAACGCATCTGACGCGGTTCTGTGTATGGCTAGGATCCCGTGGGCCGATTTCTTAAACAGTGTAACCCTAGGATTTCATATTGTTAGTTAGCTAGACACACAAATGGATTTCATAAAAAGATCTGACGCGGTTCTGTGTATGGCTAAGATTCCCCCATGGGGGATCCTAGCCATACACAGAGCCACGTCAGATGTGTTTATGAAATCCATTCGTGTGTGTCTAGCTAACTAACAATATGGTATCCTAGGTTTACATTGTTTAAGAAATCGGGCCTTGGAGTTTTGTTTGTCTGTATTAGTAGTCATAAGAAACTGTTCAGTCTTTCATTGTACTGAAGAGACTCATATCTTAGCCGGTTATTCCCAGAGATAATATTGTGAAAATAATAACAGTTTATGAATTTTATTTGATATGAATGATTATCATATCTCTTTAAGGCGCCGTTTGGAGTAGAATTGAAGGTCAGTAAGGTTTGTACGTTAAAGAAAAAAAAATGCAATCTTACCACTTCCTCCGAGAAATTCTTTAAATGATGAAATTGCTATATGTCACAGAGAAACGAGCATATTTTAGACCAACGTAAATAATTCCTCAGTAAGACTTTCCAGTGGAGATATTATTTAGGTCATTTTTTTTAGTAGATATTGAACCATAAGTAATCATTTCATGATGATCATAATTTATTCGTAAAGGAATGGTGTAAAATATGTCGCCTACGACTGCCTGCTTTGGAAGTATTGTCGGTGGGATGATTTTTTTTTTTTTTTTGGTAGGGCATTTCGCACTAAATACTACATGATCCAGTGGATGGTTATTATGATGAAATATTAGCCGCACATACGTGATCTAATTCTCTCTCATTATGGTAATGAGGTCTTTGTACTGCATTTAGACTATTGTTTCCCGTTGCCCATTTCACTTCTTTCATATTGTTCCGTTACAATGGTAACGCTCTCAACTTTGATTCTTCTGAGCGAGAGTTCGTGGCCAATCACGGTCTGAGGTTAGAAAAGACATTCACTCAGGGTAACTGTCACACTTGCCGAAAGTAAAGTCCTTTGCAAGAAGGCAACTTAGTAGAAAAAGGGAGTCCGTGACTTAAACCCGATCACATCACAATTTGCTCTGTTTCTGTATCTACTTAGTCAGTTATATACACATTTTTTCAGTACCACCTCTTTTTTTTATTTAGCTTCTCCACCCATAGGGTGGAACGAGTCATGGAGGATCCATAGGGCGGTCGCCAGCCTGCACAGGCCCCAACCCACCCACTGTAGTGACCAGCCACAGCAGTAACCTCCCCAGTAAACAACTTAAACTCTCTTGCCTGGACGAGGCGCGATCCATCGACCTCGCGAATGCGAGGCCAGTGCGTTACCACTGTACTAGCCAGGAGTCTCAGTACCACCTCTTTCTCTGCCTCCTTGACTGCCATATTTCTTTCTTTTTTTTTTTACTACATCTGAGGACGCGTTGGTAAAACTCTCCTAGGATAAACTCGACCCCCTAAAACTCTCTTCTAAACTGTTCAATATTATCCATTATTTGAAGATTCCAAGCTGCCATTTCATCTCTCTCAAAAGACAACTGTGGAATAACATTTACTTCATTTAATATATCACCCAAGTTTTTTTTCATCATCCTCTTTTGCGGAAATTATTATTTTTTTCCTCAAGCTTTTTATTTCTATTTCTAAAGTTCTTTTATCTCCTCCTCTTATATCTTTTTTTCCGTCCAAATTTCCTACATTTACTCTAAGTATACTTTTTTCATTCTCTTTACTCTAATTTTCTCTTATTTCTCTTTCCTTATTTCACATATTTTCATCTAAACACTTGACCTTCCTTGAAAGTTATGTTTGTGTATGTAATTACCTAATTTTAATTACTTAAATTATGCTTTTTTTTTTTTTTTTTTTTAAGTGTGACACCGGGATAGGCAGAAACTGCCCTCATCAACAAAGGCCCGGGCACGAGAAAATACCAAGACGAAGGAAAAGAAAAAGTTAAGGGCAAGGCAGAGATGAGGTAATGTCACACAAAGGAAAACGACAGACAGAAAAAACAGTCAAAGTAAAGAGGACCCAGAGATATGGAGGACTAGGCTCTGAGATGACGATAGATCTGCTTTTTGAAGGATGAAAGGTCGTAAGAACTAGGAAAGACAGAAGGAGGAAGAGAGTTCCAGAGTCTGGAGGTAGATGGGAAGAAGCAGTCGCTGCACCGACCAATCCGCGAGCTACAAATCTCGACACAGTACCTGTGAGATGAGGCCGCTTGGCGAGTGTTACGCGGCCTCGGCAGTGGAGGAGGGATGCAACTCGCCAACTCATCAGAGCAGTGATGGAAGTAGTAGCGATAGAAAAGCGAAAGGGAAGATACCTTACAGCGAAGAGAGAGAGAATCCAAGTTAGAAGTAAGAGAAGGATCATTAATAAGTCTGACTGCCTTAGATTGAACCCTATCAAGAAGATAAGTAAAGGAAGAAGCACCCCAGATGTGTGAGCAGTATTCTAAGCAGGGGCGGATAAGACCTTTGTAAATTTTAAGTAACTGCAATGAGGAAAAGTAATAACGAAAACGAAACAAAACCCCCAATTTTTTGGATGAAGATTTAGAAATTTGGATTATGTGATTCCTCCAAGACAAGTTAGAGGCTATGTGGATTCCTAATATATTGATAGAGTTAAGAGGGTAAATTTCATTAGTTTCGAAGACAATAGGGTTATCTGGAGGAGAAGAAGATAAAGAGATAGCCAGAAACTGTGTCTTGGAGGCATTGAATTTAACTAAATTTTGAGTGCCCCATTCAGATACTCTCTGCAAATCGGAGTTAAGAGTAGAAGAAAGTGTGATACGAGATTGATTACGAGTAACAGATGAAGGTTGTGAAGAAAAGGCAGAGGAAAAGTGAAGGGTAGAGTCTTCGGCAAAGGCATGAAGAAGAGAGGAAGATGGGGACTGTAGAAGATCATTGATGAAGAGAAGGAAGAGAGTAGGTGAAAGAACAGTGCCCTGTGGAACACCACTGGACACAGAGAAAGGGCTAGATGTCGCGCCATCAACAACTACAGATATAGAACGGTCAGTAAGAAAACTGGAAATCAGAGAACAGAAAGAAGGGGTAAAGCCGTAGGCAGGGAGTTTGGCCTGTGCTTGTAGCACATCTCAGATGGCTAATTTCATCTTTACTAGTTCAGTTTGCTCATTCCAACCGGAGCTTATACCATCTCAGAAGCTCAGAGAGTTCACTCCGTCTTAGAATATCAAAGTGCTACATCCATCTAAGTAGCTCACCTAAATTAGCTCAGTAACCCATTTGAATAGACAAGCACAGTCAATCAGTCAGTCAGCAGCCCACCTCACAAGAAGATCAACACAGAGGCTAGAGGAAATACTGTAATGTCTGTGTCTTCCTAATAATCTTATCATATATCTTCAGTTACTTTTAGCTTCATTAAAGTCGTGTTAATGACAAACTTAGACGATGTTAGAGATCAGTACCAAACGTGTACGAAGTCGGTATAGAGTATATATATATATATATATATATATATATATATATATATATATATATATATATATATATATATATATATATATATATATATATATATATATATATATATATATATATATATATATATATATATATATATATATATATATATGTCGACTTTCATACAGGATTGGTATCTCTCTCTCTCTCTCTCTCTCTCTCTCTCTCTCTCTCTCTCTCTCTCTCTCTCTCTCTCTCTCTCTCTCTCTCTCTCTCTCTCTCTCTCTCTCTCTCATATATATATATATATATATATATATATATATATATATATATATATATATATATATATATATATATATATATATATATATATATATATATATATATATATATATATATATATATATATATATATATATATATATATATATATATATTCATGAAGATGGAAGGAACCTATTATGTGTCCGTTGTTGAAAGAGTTGAGGTAACTGGAATGACCGAGTAGAAATTTGTATATAATCTAATGATATTTATTTGCTCCAAGTGAGACTCTTTTTAAGAGTGTATTTTAGAGAATTATGTATTACTGTAGGTAACATTGATGGTTAAATTCTAATATCTTGACCTCCTCCAAACCTTTCGCCTCATACATTATGATATATATAACGAGAGACATCAAGTAGTCACCGTGGCTCAAGCGGTAACGTCCGCGACTTTGAGGCGTCAGGTCGAGGGTTCGCGCCCCGTCATGGTCTGAGGTTAGCAGGGGCATGCACTCAGGGTAACGATTGCATCTGCCAAAACAAGTCCTTCGCAAGAAGGCAATCGTTCTAGCCCTTGGTAGAAAAGGGAGTCCGTGACGTAAAACCGGAGCATAATAACATACATCATAACTCCTCCGAGTATCAGACAAAGGATATTGTTATTTATTACAGCAAACTTATCTGCCAACTCCATAGATAAACTTTGTCTTCTGTATATAAATTGATAACAAACTCCCTCCGCATTCCTGGTAGAAGGTTTATCACCGTGTAGTCGATCTCCTGCAACTCTTCATTCCCT
Source organism: Halocaridina rubra (assembly GCA_037179515.1). Classification (NCBI taxonomy): domain Eukaryota; kingdom Metazoa; phylum Arthropoda; class Malacostraca; order Decapoda; family Atyidae; genus Halocaridina; species Halocaridina rubra. The sequence continues at coordinate 82,844 of JAXCGZ010013378.1, read as the reverse complement.
TTGTACTGTTACTGATTGCACTCGTAAGTATATCTTATTCTTGGTAGTAGGAAAGAAAAAATGCACCGCTCGTATACCCTGCATGTCGTAAGAACCAACTGAAAGGAATAAGGGAACTAAGGACTGGCAGTCCCACCCTCCATATGTTACTTCATTGTCACAGACCAATTGATGAAAGATGTGAGGATGTCTAAGACAGGGTGAAACTTTGCTGTCATTTTTTTTTTAAATTGTGGCCACCCTGCTGTAGATTTTTTTTTTTCTCATCGATGAGCTTCTGAGGCTTGATGGATAAAAGACTGATCCGTCTTACCAGAAGAATCCTAGTTCAATCCAGGCTCGCACACTCCCAGCCCTAATTACTATAGGTAAACTCTGGAAGAGGTAAAGGTAGTAACGTTGTTGGTTTCTTTATGCTTAAAGGGGGGTTTACACGGTCAAACGGTTCGTCGAACTCGGTTCGACAGACACGTGTTTGAAGTGATGTTCGAACGTGTGAACGGGGTATTTGATTGTCGAAAACGTTCGACAAACGTGTTCGACAACCAAATACCCCGTTCACACATTCGAACATCACTTCAAACACTGGTCTGTCGAACCGCGTTCGACTAACCGTTTGACCATGTAAACCCCCCTTAAGGTTCTTGTTGTGACAGTGAGACTATTGGGCAGGCCCGCAACAGTGTGGACTGTTGAGAGTGACTCTGCCTATGACATTACCTTATATTTCATTGGTGGAAATTTAAATTTATTTTGACGAGAACTCTTTGTCTCTTTCGCGAAAGGACTTAAATCATGTCAGCCCCTTAATTTCTTAAAGTTGTTGCCCCCACGTGGCCTAGCCACGTCTTTTCCCATCCAAGGATTAGATCACTCCCCTCTCCTCAGAACATATCCAGGGGTTTAAAAAAAAATTGAAATCAACGCCCTAGTTACCAATGTCATATGTAAAAAAAAAACATGGGATTGAATATCTATTACACTGCATCCAAAACATAAATTCCCTAATTGTCAGTAAAGAAACAGCTGAGGCACAAAAATTGCCAAGGGTTATTCATAAGAGAAAGTACATTGACTTAATTACCTCTGTCAAAGATAAAATAACAAGTGAAATATTTTAGCAAATTTTGCAGGACAACTCTCTTTTGAACTCAAAAACAAATTTTAAATAAATGAAATCTATACTAAGAAAATCATAGCAAGTGAGCAATATACCAAAGTAACAAAAGTAGAGGTTTAGATTTCTATTTACAAATGCCTAATTAGTCATATTTCTCCAAACACAGTGGTGATATATTACATCATCATTGTGTTTGGAGATCATTACAGATATCACATGGCAAATTAACACATGAAAGTTAATCTAAAGATAAACATAATATCATATACAGTTATTAGTAGTTTCAATACGTTAGTATTTTCAGTACATTGTTAACTGCTATGATGCATCAATAAATTTAACTAACAATTTATATTACGAATATATATACACACACACATACACACACACACACACGCTTGAAGTTTATGAGGAAAGTCATATAGGTACTATTGAAGTCATAAACTCAGTTGTTAACATGGCACGGGGAAAAAAATGTAGGATTTTGATTATGGGAGACTTTAATCATAAAGAGATAGATTGGATAAATCTTGACCCACACAGTGGTGAGGACTCATTCGGGGCAAGATTCCTAGATTGCGTACAAGGGAATTTCCTACACCAACATGTAATGGAACCAACAAGGGCCAGGGGTGGGGATGAGCCATCACTACTTGATCTAGTGTTCACAGATAATGTGTTGGATATTGAAAAAATTGAGTATGAACCACCAATTGGAAAGAGTGACCACTGTGTGTTGTTGATGGAGTATATCATTGAAGATATTCTTCCTGAGAGTAGAGGCACTGAGGACATGAGGAGGAACTATCCGAAAGGAGATTACATCAAAATGAATGAGCTTTTTGCAGTTATTGACTGGAGAACCTTATTTTACAACAAATCTGTACAAGAAATGTATGACATCTTTTGTGAGAAATATGGGAAGATAGTAGATTGCTGCATACCTGTCACCAAAGTAGGTGTAATTCATGCCAGAGAGAAATGGTTCGAAAATGAGCGTAAAAGAGCTAAGGAGTGGAGAGACAAATGCTGGAAAAGGTATAGGAGGAGAAAAAACACAAATGCCTGGCAAACCTACAAAAGAGCAAGAAATGACTACCTAAGTAAAAGGAGAGAGGCAGAGAGAGACTATGAGAGGGACATCACCAGGAAGGCTAAAGAAAATCCCAAGCTTTTCCACAGCTTTATCAGAGGAAAACTGAAGGTAAAAGAACAGGTTTTAAGGCTAAAGAGAGCGGATGGAAGCATCACTGAGACGGATGAAGAGATCTGCAAAGAATTGAACAAGGAGTTTCAGTTAGTATTTACAGTAGAAAATACCCCACCCCCTCAGATTGCAGTGATAGAAGCTCAAGGGCCGGTATTAGAGAACATCCACCTTACAGCCACAGAGGTATGCAAAGCGCTGATGGATTTAGATGTTCATAAAGCTACAGGTCCTGATGACATATCCCCTCATGTGCTTAAAAAATGCGCAAACACAATATCAGTGGCACTAAGTATCATATTTAAGGAGTCACTGGAGTCAGGGGAGATTCCAAGATGCTGGAAACAAGCAAATGTGATACCTATCTTCAAAAAGGGAAGGAGGGATACGGCTCTGAACTATAGACCAGTTTCCTTGACCAGCATAGTTTGCAAACTTATGGAGAAACTACTAAGGAAACATATCTCTCTTCACTTGGAATCCTTCAACTTTTTGTCAGTGAGGCAACATGGCTTCAGAGAAGGTAGATTAACAGTAACAAGCTTATTAGAATTTTATGATGAGGTAAGCCAAATCTTACAGGAAAGAGAGGGCTGGGCAGATTGCATATTCCTAGACTTCCAGAAAGCGTTTGACACTGTTCCACATGGGAGACTTATTAGGAAGCTGCAATCAATGGCTAGAATAGGTGGAAATGTTTTGGAATGGATAAAAACTTACTTAGAAGGAAGGGAACAGAGGGTTAGAGTAAGACACTCAGTGTCTGAATGGAGAAGAGTTAGTAGTGGAGTTCCACAGGGTTTAGTTTTAGGGCCACTTTTGTTCCTTGTATATGTAAATGACCTACCAGAGTCTGTAAATTCATTCATGAATATGTTTGCAGATGATGCAAAGATTGTGAAGAAAGTAAAAAACGAGAACAATGGTAGAGAACTTCAGGAGGATCTAAATAATCTGCATGAGTGGTCAGAAAAGTGGCTAATGAAATTCAATACTTCAAAATGTAAGGCAATGAGAATGGATACAAGTGCAAGAAGGCCCAAGCTTGACTACTCGGTGGCTGGAGTACAACTTCAAGAGACAGAAAATGAGAGAGATCTAGGAGTAAACGTACTGGCAGATTTGTCTCCAGAAATACATATAAATGGCATAGTAAGGGCAGCATATGCATTCTTATCAAATGTAAGGGTAGCCTTCAGGCACATGGACAAGGAAATGTTCAGAAATATTTATGTAACCTATGTGAGGCCAAAAGTCGAATATGCAGCCCCCTTTTGGAATCCGCACTTGAAAAAGCACATAGCTAAGCTTGAAAAAGCTCAAAGACATGCCACGAAACTGGTGCCAGAAATACGCAATCTCAGTTATGATGAAAGGCTGAGGGAATTAGACTTACCATCACTCGAAGCTAGAAGAGTGAGGGGGGATATGGTGACAGTATTTAAATTCGTTCATGGTTATGATAGAGTGGATAGGGATCGATATTTTGATATGGCAGGCTCTAGAACTAGAGGTCATAGTTTGAAGCTTCGTAAGAAAACTTGTTTGCAGGATGTAAGGAAATACTTTTTCAGTGTAAGAGTAGTTGATAATTGGAATTGGCTAAGCGAGGAGGTAGTTAATGCTATCTCAATCCATAGTTTTAAGGACAGGTATGATAAGTATCACTTAGTATAAAATGGAACCGATGAGGAGACGGGAAGATACGAGCTTTGGGCTCTTTCCCGTAAACACAATTAGGTAATCACAATTAGGTAATCATACACACACACACACACACACACACACACACACACACACACACACGCACACACACACACACACACATATATATATATATATATATATATATATATATATATATATATATATATATATATATGTATGTATGTATGTATGTATGTATGTATGTATGTATGTATGTATGTATGTATGTATGTATGTATGTATGTATGTATGTATGTATGTATGTATGCATGCATGCATGGATGTATATATATATATATATATATATATATATATATATATATATATATATATATATATATATATATAATATATATATATATATATTATGAGTATGACACCGGGACAAGTAAGAAAATTGCCCTGTTCATGCCCTGGCACCAAGAAAAGATTAAAACAAAGAAAAAGTAGAAGTTTAAGGACTAGGCAGAAATATGAGAATGATACACAATAGGAAAAAGATAGGCTGAAAGAATAGTCAAAGTATTTAGAACCTAGAGATATGACAGAATTAGGCCTGAAATAACGATAGATCCGCTTTTTGAAGGAAACTAAGTTATATGAATTAGGAAGGACAGAAGGAGGATGAGAAATCTAGAGTCCGAAGGAGGATGGGAAGAAGCAGTCATTGCACTAACAAATCCACGAGCTACAAGTCTCCACACAGTACCTGTGAGATAAGGCCGCTGGTGAGTGTTATGCTACCTTAGCAGTGTTGAGAGATGCAATTCACCAACTCATCAGAGCAGCAATGGAAGTGGTAACAATAGAAAAGAGAGATAGATGATACCTTACGGCAAAGAGGAAGAGAATCCAAATTTAAACTAAGAGAAGGGTCATTCATAATATGATTGCCGTTGATTCAACCCTCTCAAGGAGATAAATATAAGAAAAAGCACTCCAAATGTACGAGCAGTATTCAAAGCAGGGGCGAATAAGAACTTTATAGATTTTAAGAAACTGGAAAGAGGAAAAGAAATGACAAAAACGGAAGAAAACTCCCAAATTTTGGGGTACAGATTTAGAAATTTGGATTATCTGATGCCTCCATAACAAGATAGAGGCTATCTGGTTTCCTAATATGTTAATAGAATTAAGAGAGTAAATTTTGTTAGCATAGAAGACAATGGGGCTATCAGGAGAAGAAGAAGATAAAGAGATAGCCAAAAACTGTTTCTTGGAGGCATTAAATTTACCTAAATATTAGAGGGCCCACTCAGTTAATCTCTGCAAATTGTAATAGAGACCTGAAGAAAGAGTGATACCAGAGTGATTACAAGTAGCAGGTGAGAGTTGTTAGGAGATGGAAGAGGAAAAATGAAGGGTAAATTCGTTGGCAAAGGCGTGGAGAAGAGAGGAGTATGGGGACTAAAAAAGATAGTTTAAGAAGAGAAGGAACAGAGTAGGTGAAAGAACAGAGCCCTGTGAAACACCATTGCTAACAGGGAATGAGCTAGATGTTGTGCCCTCAACAACTACAGATATAAAACGGTCAGAAAGAAAACTGGAGATCAGAGAACTGAGAGAAAGGGTAAACCCATAAGTAGGCAGTTTGACCAACAATGCCTTGTGCCAGACTCTGTCAGAAGCCTTAGAGATATCAAGGGTTGACGACAAAAGATTCCCCATAGTTCCTCAGAGAAGGTGACATTACATGAGTAAGATAGTACAGGAAGTCATCAGTGGATCTTGCTTTGCAGAAGCCGTATTGGTGATCGGAGATGAGTGACTTAGAATCAAGACATTTCAAGAAGTGATAATTGATCAAAGCTTCAAATAGTCTAGCAATATCAGAGGTTAGGGCAATAGGTCAGTAGTTTGAAGGAATAGAGTGGTTGCCATATTAGGAACGGATTGGACTAGAGTATTCTTTCAAGATGAAGGATACTTACTGGTTGAGAGAATTAGGCAAAAAAACACGGCAAAGCACGGAAGCCAGTTCATCTGAAATACCTTGAACCTTGCAGGGATGCTAATGAGTCCAGATGCCTTGACTATCTTCTGAGATCAAAGAACCTTTTTAACACTGCGTGGAAAAAGAATATGGGAAGGCAGGTTTAGTTAGGGGAAAAGTACAAGGAATAGGTGCATTGGAATCACTTCCATAAGAGTTGGCAGAAAAATGAGAAAAAAAAAATTAGTAGCTTTGTCGTGGGAGAGCAAGCTTTAGTACCATCAGAACGAGTGAGAAGGGGAGAGCGTGAGTTACAGAAGTTTTTGGAGAGGTTTTGGCAAAGGACCAGAAACATTTATCAGTGGAAGAGGAGTTAAGTCATCAACTTTTCTTCTTATAAAGGAGCTTAGGACCTTCAAATCTGAGCAGTGCAGTGATACCTAGCTGTAATAAAAGCAGAGCGAGTTACATCAGAAGGAGAGGCTTGGTACAACTGTTGTGCCCAATCCTTGTCCTGAATATTCATGGAGCAGGCACAGTCAAACCAAGGATTAGGGGAAGAATAAGTTATCATAAAGGAGGGAATAAATGTCTCCATTCCAAGGTTGTGATATGGTAACTTTTAGGGCTACATGATCATGGTTATAGGTCCGAAAGCAGTAGTCATCCCACGGAAAGTCAAAGAAAAAGTTCCACAAATAATTGCGTTGGGTATGCTCAAAATGCCAAAAACGGTGATGAGTAGGAGGAGTTGATGGAGGGGGAGCGAAAATGGAAGAGATTGAGATCAAAGAGTGGTCAGATTTACTAAGAGGGGAAAGCATAGAATATGAGCAGCTTGAAAGATTAGAAGTAAAGAATAGGTCAAGAGTGTTAGCTGCATGTTCGTGGAGATCAGGAGCACGAGTAATATTTTTGAAAATCTGTTCCAGATCAAGAGTAATAGAAAGAGCAATGGCCTAAGTTTCTTCCACATCAGTATGAGAAGAATTAAGCCAATCACTGTGGTTTACACTGAATTCTCCAATATAGAGACTTCAGCATGTAGGTGACAATATAGCAAGGAATCATGGCAAGAGGACAGATATTCAAAGAAGGGCACAAAGTCAGTGGAGTCTGGAGAGCAGTAGCAGAAGCAAAGAAATATAGCGGTAGTGAAGAGATACATCTTCAGCCAGAGAACATCAAAGTCAAGAGATTTAAGGCCCATGAGCCTTGCAATAGGAGAGTTAGGCTCTGGCCACACCAGATGAGACAAGCAGGGAGGTAGCATGGAGCGATGAGCGGCGAGATCATCGTCAGCGCGATGCCTGTCCAAATAGGAAGCATCAACGTCTCCAATAATTGTTCAGTCGACAGGATGAAAATGATGAAAACAGCTAGGGATGTCGCTAGGCAGTGCGCGTCATTTTGGAATATACTGTATCGCGTAGCGTCAAGCGAGGAGGGTAAGGGGAGTGACATACCTCCCCACTCATCCAGTGTAAACACCCATGTATAATTTAATGGGTTTCATCATGTCGCGTCATACCTCCCCGCTCAAACCTCCCCGCTCGTCGCTTCTGGTCTGACCATAGCCTAAGTGTTACAGTAGGCACAGGCCCAACTTTTGGAATGGAAACGAGAATACAGGGTATAGTAAGAGGTTTGAAACGGGTCAGGGAAAGCACGGCTAAGCAGCCAGGTTTCAGAGAGAGGGAGGAGGTCAGGGAGGGATGTATTCAGGTGTTGTTCCACAGATGAAAGATTCGAGCTCAGACCATGTATGTTTAAAATGTGAAGAGCGAAAGAAGCAGATCTATCAGGAGGCGCAAGGTTTAGGGTAGAACCATCACTATCACTAAGCGTGTCTACTTTCATGCTAATAGTGGAGTCAA
>JAXCGZ010013378.1:65000-72500 GCA_037179515.1 Halocaridina rubra | reverse complement strand
ACTGAAAATTTGTGACGATAAGTTGTAGCAGTATGCGACTTCTCGCGACCAGTACTTAAATTAAGACCGCTCCTCCTACTCCTCCCCCTCCTCCTCGTCCTATTCTTCTTTTTCTTCTTCTTCTTCTTCTTCTTCTTCTTTTTCTTATTATTATTATTATTATTATTATTATTATTATTATTATTATTATTATTATTATTATTATTATTATTATTATTATTATTATTATTATTATTATTATTATTATTATTATAAGTTATATCTACTTGCTCCATGATAAATTTTTTTAACATGAGATCTTTCGAGTGTCATTGTTTGCATTTTATCTTAAGGCGTATATACCCCTTTGAAAAAGGATCTGGTAATTTCAAAATCAAGTGCCTTGTTTATCTTATCTCCACTTATAACACATTCCTCAGTATGGACATGCATTATTGAATACTTCTCTTCATGTAGCAATGGCATATGTAAATATGACAGAATTAAAAAATATTTCCATTCTTTATATTTCAAATTTTCTTACTGTAAAAAGTACTCTATTTCATAAGTGACTTGAGATATATTATGATTTACAGGTGTGGCCAACAGATGTTCATCAGGTCAGATACAGTGCTACCAAGATTCGAAGTGCATCAGCGTATCTGATGTCTGCAGAGGAAATGGATATCAGTGTCCCGATGGCTCAGATGAACATGAATCGATATGTAGTGTAGGTTTCTTGATGTAAAAGAATCCCATATTTATCATCCTTTTTAATATGATGACGATGCGGTCATTATTGTTTTTACCAGAGCCATATCTGTACTGATGATACATTTTTAATATGTTAAGGAAAGGTTTCAAAAAGGATATCATTATTGCCTTAAGCAATGCCATGCATTATGTAGATTAGTTATTGAACATTTGGCTTCATCAATGGTTGCTGCCATCAATTAATTGGAGATCTCTTCCAACAGTCTTATGATTAGTGGGTTTGCCATGGCACCAGCTGCCCATTGAATTACTACGACTGAAGGTATCATGGATTCAACTGGAACTGGTCCAGACAGCTCCAGGTTGAAATTTCCTTCAGGCACAGTTCTTTCCTAATGCCTACATCTACACCGAATATTCTGGTGTATTCCTTACTCATCTCTTGCTATCCCATTACATTTGACAAGTCACAACTCCCCATCACTGTTTAATTTTTATCTCTTTATCCTCATATTTGCTATATTTATGGAAGGTCCACAGCTTATGGCCACCAGTACCCAGTATAGAGGGCTGCTAAGAATCTCCGGGGATCTTGTTGACTCCACTATTTGCGTGAGGGTAGACACGTTTGGTGGTAGTAATGGTTCTGCACTTAACCTTGCACCTCCTAATAGATCTGCTTCTTTCACTCTTCACTTTTCTAACATTTGTGGTCTGAACTCAAATCTTTCGTCTGTGGAACAGCACTTGGATACATCCTTTTCTAACCTCCTCCTTCTCTCTGAAAACCAACTGTCTAGCTATGATTCTCTCTGAAAACCAGCTGTCTATCAATGCCTCCACTAACACATTTCAATAATCTCACTATAACCTGTATTCTCGTTTCCGTTCCAAAGGTGGGGTCTGTGCCTACTGCTACACTAACACTCCTATTGCAAGGCTCATGGACCTTGAATCTCTTGACTTTGATGTTCTCTGGCTGAAGATGTATCTCTCCATTACCACCATATTTCTTTGCTTTTGTTACTGCTCTCTGGACTCCAATGACTTTGTGTCTTGCTTTAAATATCTGTCCTCTTGCCATAAATCCTTGCTATCTTCTCACCCACATGCTGAATTTCACTATATTGGGGACTTCAGTGTACACCACAGAGGCCCATGCTCTCTCATTTACTTATGATCTAGAGCAGATTATCAAACATCCTACTCGTGTTCCCTATCGCCACGAATATGCAGCCAACACTCTTGACCTATTTCTTACTTCAATCCTTCAAACTACTCATATTCTGTGCTTTCACCTCTTGGTAAATCTGACCACTCCTTTGATCTCAATCTCTTCCATTTTCACTCCCCCTCCATCAAGTCCTCCTAATCAACGCCGTCTTTGGCACTTTGAATGTACCCAACGTGAAGATTTGCATTACTTCCTCTTTGACTCCCCATAGGATGACTACTGCTTTCAGTCCTGCAACCTTGATCAATTAGCCCTAAATGTTGCCGAGATCATAACCTTAGGAATGGAAGCATTCATTCCCTCCTCTATGAAGACTTTTTCTCCCCCTAATCCTTAGTTTGACCGTGCTTGTTCCATGGCTATCAAGCCAGGGATCAGATACACCAGTTGTACCAATCACCTCCTTCTGATTTATCTTGCTCTGCTTTTATTACAGCTAGGAATTGCTGCACTGCTAAGATTCGAAGGTCTAAAGCTTCCTTTATAAGAAGGAAAGTTGATAACTTTACTCCTCTCCCACTGATAAATGTTACTGGTCCTTTGCCAAAAATCTCTCCAAAATCTTCTGTAACTCAAGCTTTCCCCCTTTCATTTGTTCTGATGGTTGCCTAACTTGCTCACCAACTGACAAAGCCACTCACTTTGGCTCTCATTTTGCTGCTAACTTTTTTGCCGGCGCACCTGTCCCTCATCTTTACTCCTCTCTCACCCTATGCCCTTATCCTTTCTTCATGCAAAGTTCATAAGGTTCTTTGCTTGTTAAAGGTGAACAAAGCATCTGATCTTGATGGTATACCTGCAAGGTTCCTTAACGAGTTTGCAGATGAATTGGCTCCTGTGCTTTGCTGTCTTTTTTGCCTCTTTCTCTCAACCAGTATCTATCCCAAAGCATGCTCTAGTGCATCCTGTTCCTAAGAAGGGTGACCACTTTATTCCTTCATACTACCGACCTATTGGCTTAACTTCTTCCACCGCTAAAGTTTTTGAACTTTGCTCAGTTCTCACTTTTTGAAATGTCTTGAATCTAGCTCCGCTTATCTCCAATCACCAATATGGTTTCTGCATGGCAAAATCCACTGGCGACCTCCTGTCCTATCTTACTCATGTATAGGCATCTCCTCTTAGAAACTATGGGGAATCCATTGTCATCACCCTTGATATCTCTAAGGCTTTTGACAGAGTCTGACACAAGGCTCTGTTGGCCAAACTACCTGCTTATGGCTTTACCCTTTCTCTCTGTTTTCTGATTTCCAGTTTTCTCTCTGAACCGTTTTTTATCTGTGGTTGTTGACGGTGCAACATATAGCCCATTCCCTGTTACCAGTGGTGTTCCACATGGCTCTGATCTTTCACCTGCTTTGTTACTTCTCCTCATCAATGATCTTCTTCAGTCCCGATCCTCCTCTCTACTTCAAGCCTTTGCCGACGATTCTATAGTTCATTGTTCCTTTGCATTTTCATCAGAACCTTCACCTTCTTCTCGTAATCAATCTCGCATCACTCCTTCGTCTACTCTTAACTCCGATTTGCAGAGGGTATCTGAGTGGGACACCCAAAATTTAGTTAAATTTAATGTCTCCAAGATACACTTCCTGGCTCTCTCTCTATCATCTCCTGATATCCCTCTTGTCTTTGAAGCCAACGAAATTTGCCATCTTAGTTCTATTGACATATTAGGAATCCATACAGCCTCTAACTTGTATTGGAGGAATCACATAATCCAAGTTTCTAAATCTGCATAAAAAAATTGGGGGTTCTATTTTGTTTTTGTCATTATATTTCCTCTTTGAGTTACTTAAAATCTATAAAGGTCTCATCTGTCCTTGCTTAAAATACTGCTAGCACATCTGGGGTGCTTCTTCATATACTTTCCTCCTTGATAGAATTGAATCTAAGGCAGCCAGACTCCTTAATGACCCTTCTCTTACTTTTAATCTGGATTCTCTTTCTCTCCAACGTAAGGTATCGTCCCTTTCTCTTGTCTATCGCTACTACATCCATCACTGCTCTGATGAGTCTGCGAGTTGCATTCCTCCCCCACTGCCGAGGCCACGTAACACTCGCCATGAGACCTCATCTCACAGATACTGTGTGGAGATTTGTAGCTCGCGGATTGGTTGGTGCAGCGACAACTTCATCCCATCTACCTCCAGACTCTGGAACTCTCTTCCGTCTTCTTTCTTTCATAATTTTTGTAACCTATTTTCCTTCAAAAAACGGATCTGTCGTCATCTCAGGGACTAATCCTGCTATATCTGTAGGTCCTCAGTATATCGACTATTCTTTCAACTTGTCCTTTTCATATTGTGTATCATTACCTCATCTCTACTTTGTCCTTAACCTTTTCCTTTTTCTTCATCTTAATATTTTCTTCGTGTCCAGGCCTTTCTGGATGAGGGCAATTTTTTGCCTGTCCTGGTGTCACTCATGAAAAAAAATCATTAATTTTTTCTGCTATAGGGTACCGCCATGCTGAACACAAGTTGTTCGGAGGGTAGTAGGTAATGAATGTCCTTGTGGTTCGGCGGCAAGATCTAAAACAGCATTATTGGCTGGCCCCCAGCCACAGCAACAGATTGTGGCACCTACCTACACAGCCACTCACAGGAACAAAAATGTAATATGTCGACAAGCTGAAGCATTTATTTTATGAGCCAGGTGCTCAACACATATATTTGCCAGATTTTTTTTTTTCTTCAAAAAACTGCTGTATTATAAGTAGATTGTAGTCAATGTTCTTCAGAATGTCGTTCTAGATACACATTCGTGAGAGCCAATTTACATTATGCTGCCCCATTGTGCTGTGAACCTGATACTTATAAGGTTTAGTCTTAAATATAAACGTACTCCTGCACAATTACTCACCATCATGTACAGGAAGACTTTTAATACAATTTCGACAATGGAAAAGAAATATTTCAAGTTATCAGACAATGTTTTTCTGTACAGTACAGGAAGATTTTCACAATTTTCTTCAAGCACAGTTTAGTGTTTGAGTGGCTTATATTCACCGAAAAGCTCATTATAATCATAATTTCTTTGATAAAGATTTGCTGGGTGTTCACTCTGTTAATTAGCTCTTCAGGACCAATGGTTTTCAGTTCACTGCAGAAGGAAAACAGATTTCCATCGTTTGAATAAGTTTCTGCACATTTTGCCAGTTCAGAGAGTATAGAATCCAGAGCAGGAAGAAATGTTTCCACCTTGAACTTTTAACTTTTTCTTAAGACTGCCTCTTCTTCTGATCCTTAATTTCTAGAGCGACGAACTCTCTGCTTTCATTGTGGTTTTTCCACTTCACTATTATCTTTGTATGGACACACACTCCAGACCCTCATTTTGCATTTACTCTATTCATCCCTAATTCCTGTAGATATGTTTTCAGACTCCAGATAATTCTTGGCAATAAAGTATGTTTATATCCTCTAACTCCATCACCTTACATGTTGTGTTCACTCTTGCAAGAATGTCAGGGCCATCTGAACATCATAATAGTCCTCCTGACACAGCAGTAGATTAGGGCCCCTACCTACAAAACCACTCACAGGAACAAAAATGTAAAGCGTCTACAAATTGAAACATTTATTTTGAAACAAGTGTTCAACACACACATTTGAAAAAATTTGTTTGCACCGAATTGCTTTGTACTTAGGTGAAAGCCAGAGATCTTCAAGATGTCGTTCTTGATACGCATTAAGTGAAAGCCAGTCAATTGCCGTTGTCCTATTTTGGTACGAAGGTGATTTCTTACAAGCTTCAGTCTTAAAAATAAACCTTTTCCCGCACATTTGGTCGCCATCATGTACAGGATGACCCTGAATGCAATTTCAACATTGGGAAAGACGGATAGTAACTTATCAGACATTATTTTTTTATTCAATTCAGAAAGTCTCACAATTTTCATAAAAAACTATGTAATGATTGAGATAGTCACACTCAGCGAAACACTCATCATAATCAAGTTCTCTGTGATAATCATTTACCAAATGTACACATTTTTTCCTTAGCTCTTCAGGGCCACTGGAGAACGAAAAGCAGATTTCCAATCCATAAATAAATTTTTGCACGTTTTGCCAGTTCTGAATACAAAGAGTCCAAAACAGGAAGAAATGCTTCCTTCTTTAACTTTTCACCTTTCCTGAAAACTGCATCATCTTCTTATTTGTCATATATAATAAGGTGCACATTATGTATTTAAGTCTCGTTTTTCCACATCACATATGATATGTTTTTGGACACGTACCCCTCGCCTTCTTCTTTTATATTTACTAAATTTGTTTCCAATTTTCAAAGATAGGTTTTCAGAGGATCAAAAAGTTCATGAGAGCAAGTATGTTTATGTCCCCTAACTGCAGCACCTTACTTCTTTTGCTCATTTTTCAAAATTTTTATTCCAAATCATTGTCAGAATGAGCGTTTCTAGTTCTTTATTTTCAAGTTAAATCCTTCTGCCTACACCATTGTGTTCATTTTCTGTTCAATGTCTGCTAATACAGAGTCCAAAGCATGGTTTAATTTTCCAAAAGCCACATATAGAGCACAAGCAACATCGCATCAGACACATGTTGGACCACACCATCTCTTAAAGATAATGCAAGAACATTGAACAAAATATAAAAAAAAAATTAAGTCTGTAGATAACACTGCTACTTTTATGCCCACCAAGTTCATATGGTGTCTAGTACAGGGGATATAAAAAGTGAATTCACTCAGGTGTTGACTCCCTTCTTGCTATCAAGTATAGAAACCAGACATATTTGAGGCATTATCAGACGACTGGCCATTGCAGTTTGATTGAGGACTTTTATTCTCAGTAAGGAAATCCACAACAGTGTCTACTAGATTATTTGCTCCATGAGAAGAGATAGGAATGAGCTTCATGAAACCTTCCACAGGCTCAATTTCTTAGATGTATTGGATGGTAAATATCAGCTGATCAGTATGAGAGATGTCTGGAATGGAACCTCACTCTTTGAATAATACATGGACTTTTATATTTCGAGCAAAACATGGAGATCATGCTGTCCCATTAATTCAATAAATACATCACAAATATTTGGAGACAAATATGATGTGCTTCTCTTTCCATGATACCCATGCAGCTTGAGATGCTCATTCAAAAAGGGTCACATTCACTCAGTATCTCTAGAATACTTAAATAGTTTCCATTTTTGTTGACCCCAGTAATTTGATTTTCTTCTCGAAATGGCAAACCTCTTGAAGCATGAAAGTGAAAAACAGAAACATGACAACAGTTTTTGCTAATACACTTGCGCTACACTGTGCAATTCAAATACTACAGACTCTGCTTTCAGTTTGTTTATGCCGAATAAAGAATGCCATTATGCACTTACAATGTTCTTTTTTATTTCATGTTCCAGAATAAGACTACAGCAGGTACTGAAGTTTGATGCAACAAAGGGAAATTCAATCTTGGACAATAGACAACATACAAAACGATACAAATGACCCATGGAGGGTGAATAGAGTACACATATGACACACTCGCCAGTCATTTGTTCACGTTTAAATACATTCTGCTAATATGATGATTTTTAACTACGAATCAAGTA
>JAXCGZ010013378.1:52500-55000 GCA_037179515.1 Halocaridina rubra | reverse complement strand
GTTCCTAGGTGACTGATTTTTCCCCACTTTACCTCTTTTCTGGTTTATTTTACAGATTTAACTACTGATTATTGGATTGGCGGCAGATATGATCTCGATTCCAATGCCTGGACATGGATTTCTGGCGATCTCCCTATGCCACTGGGATCACCCTTTTGGGCCACCAGGTGGGACGACGTCAGTTGTATCTTTAATGTTTTGTAGTTTAGAAACAGGTTTTTTTTCATATTTGAAAATATTTACCTTGAAATGTTGCAATATGACGCTCTCTGCATGTACTTCAGGTACAGCAGTTCCTGTGTTCCACGTTCTCCCCCTCACACGGATCCTTATAGCTCACCTGCAAGTGCTCTTCCAGGAGCTCCTTGTTACAACTACTTGCAGGCTCCAGGGCATCGGAGTCAAGGATGGTAAGTAATACCAGATTATGATTAAACACTTGCAAAATCGTATATCGTTTTCTGATGTCCCACAAACTGTTCTAATGGCTCCAAATCCAGTAACACATGTATGCCTATGATTTTGGTCTCCCGTTTATGTTATTAATTTCATATAAAATACTTATAAATAATCTAAAACTGTTGTACTGAAAGGGAAGAAAACTGCTCCTCTGTCCCTCAAATTTTTTATTTTGTAGACATTATTTTGCTTAAGCAAATTGTAGTCACCGTGGCTCAAGCGGTAGAGTCCGCGACTCTGAGGCGTCAGGTCGAGGGTTCGCGCCCCGTCACGGTCTGAGGTTAGAAAGGGCACGCACTCAGGGTAAGGATTACATCTGCCTAAACAAGTCCTTCACAAGAAGGCAACCATCCTAGCCCTTGGAAGAAAAGGGAGTTCGTGACGTAAAACCGGAGCATTTTGCTTAATTAGATTATTACAGTTTTTTTGTGATAGTCATTGTCAGAAATGCGCTTTGCTTTTTCAATAAGTTTCTGTTTTTTCTTAAGTTTCATAGCCATGGATATGGCGAAACCTCAGTATTTTTTCAGAGACTATTCGTTGCGATTCTTTTAAAATGAATACTAGTATAGTACGTAGCTATGCATTTAAAAAAGAAAGAAAAAATTAGTATAGTACGTAGCTGTGGATTTAAAATAATTATATTTATGGCCAGTGCCTATTGATTTTGTTGACTGATAATAGCCCAATTTCTTAAACAGTGTAAACCTAGGATACCATATTGTTAGTTAGCTAGACACACACAATGGATTTCGTAAACGCATCTGACGCGGTTCTGACCTATCCATACACAGAATCGGGTCAGATGCGTTTATGAAATCCATTTATGTGTGTCTAGCTAACTAACAATATGGTATCCTAGGTTTACACTGTTTAAGAAATCGGGCTAATGGCTTAACAGCCATCATAATGTCTTCCATTATATCTTAACTTCAATCTAAGACCTTAACTCAACACTGTAAGTTTCTTCATTGTAATTTTCACACTGTTAGAAAGGGATTTACTGTAATTTGATATTTAACTGTAATAATATATAGTTAGATACCGTTTTACATCTTCTTGCTATTCATATGAATCTTACGAGCGCAAGTTCAAACTGTCTATTTTTACCACTCAATAGAGCATAGAGCATATGCAGTAGTCACCGTGGCTCAAGCGGTAGCGTCCGCGACTTTGAGGCGGCAGGTCGAGGGTTCGCGCCCCATCACGGTCTGAGGCTAGCAAGGGCATGCACTCAGGGTAACGATTACATCTGCCAAAACAGGTCCTTCGCGAGTAGGCAACCGTCCTCGCCCTTGGTAGTAAAGGGAGTCCGTGACGTAAAACCGGAACAAACAAACGGAGCGAAGAGCATATGCATCATTTTTGTGGTTGAATGGGCTTCACTAATGTTTGTTTGTTTGTTCCGGTTTTACGTCACTGACTCCCTTTTCTACCAAGGGCTAGGACGGTTGCCTTCTTGCGAAGGACTTGTTTTGGCAGATGTAATCGTTACCCTGCTAACCTCAGACCGTGACGGGGCGGGAACCCTCAACCTGACGCCTCAGAGCCGCGGACGCTACAGCTTGAGCCACGGGCTTCACTAATGAAATGTGTAATTCACAGGTGCGCTGCTGTGACTTATGAGCATTATTACTACATCACAGACGAAGAGTGTCAAGACAGTAGAAGCCCTCTATGCGCTTTCAATGAGGATCTTCGCCCTGTCATCTTAACAGATCAATGATAACAACACTCAGTAAATAAAATCTAACTTTCATATGCCAAGAACAAAAATATTTCAATGCAAGCATTAATGTACTGATGCCATGGCATGCTGTTCTTCGCAAGATAATTAATGTATTTTCAAAATAATGTTCCCATTGAGTCGGCTGTATTTCTTAGGATCTTAGTTTACTCCAAATCTGGTATAGATCACTGTATTATTTTTCTTTTGGTGTGTTACATTGAATATATAGCGTTTGTTGATTTCGTTTTCTTTCTTTGTTGCGTCCCTTTTGGAATTCTTTTTAATATTCATCAAACAGTTTACACCTTTACT
>JAXCGZ010013378.1:0-47500 GCA_037179515.1 Halocaridina rubra | reverse complement strand
TAAAGACTGTCACCATATCCCCCCTTACTCTTCTAGCTTCGAGTGATGGCAAGTCTAATTCCCTCAGCCTCTCATCATAACCGAGATTGCGTATTTCTGGCACCAGTTTCGTGGCATGTCTTTGAACTTTTTCAAGCTTAGCTATGTGCTTTTTCAAGTGCGGATTCCAAAAGGGGGCTGCATATTCCAGTTTTGGCCTCACATAGGTTACATAAATATTTCTGAACATTTCCTTGTCCATGTGCCTGAAGGCTACCCTTACATTTGATAAGAATGCATATGCTGCCCTTACTACGCCATTTATATGTATTTCTGGAGACAAATCTGCCAGTATGTTTACTCCTAGATCTCTCTCATTTTCTGTCTCTTGAAGTTGTACTCCAGCCACCGAGTAGTCAAGCTTGGGCCTTCTTGCACTTGTACCCATTCTCATTACCTTACATTTTGAGGTATTGAATTTCATTAGCCACTTTTCTGACCACTCATGCAGATTATTTAGATCCTCCTGAAGTTCTCTACTATTGTTCTCGTTTTTTACTTTCTTCACAATCTTTGCATCATCTGCAAACATATTCATGAATGAATTTACAGACTCTGGTAGGTCATTTACATATACAAGGAACAAAAGTGGCCCTAAAACTGAACCCTGTGGAACTCCACTACTAACTCTTCTCCATTCAGACACTGAGTGTCTTACTCTAACCCTCTGTTCCCTTCCTTCTAAGTAAGTTTTTATCCATTTCAAGACATTTCCACCTATTCTAGCCATTGATTGCAGCTTCCTAATAAGTCTCCCATGTGGAACAGTGTCAAACGCTTTCTGGAAGTCTAGGAATATGCAATCTGCCCAGCCCTCTCTTTCCTGTAAGATTTGGCTTACCTCATCATAAAATTCTAATAAGTTTGTTACTGTTGATCTTCCTTCTCTGAAGCCATGTTGCCTCACTGACAAAAAGTTGAAGGATTCCAAGTGAAGAGAGATATGTTTCCTTAGTAGTTTCTCCATAACTTTGCAAACTATGCTGGTCAAGGAAACTGGTCTATAGTTCAGAGCCGTATCCCTCCTTCCCTTTTTGAAGATAGGTATCACATTTGCTTGTTTCCAGCATCTTGGAATCTCCCCCGACTCCAGTGACTCCTTAAATATGATACTTAGTGCCACTGATATTGTGTTTGCGCATTTTTAAGCACATGAGGGGATATGTCATCGGGACCTGTAGCTTTATGAACATCTAAATCCATCAGCGCTTTGCATACCTCTGTGGCTGTAAGGTTGATGTTCTCTAATACCGGCCCTTGAGCTTCTATCACTGCAATCTGAGGGGGTGGGGTATTTTCTACTGTAAATACTGACTGAAACTCCTTGTTCAATTCTTTGCAGATCTCTTCGTCCGTCTCAGTGATGCTTCCATCCGCTCTCTTTAGCCTTAAAACCTGTTCTTTTACCTTCAGTTTTCCTCTGATAAAGCTGTGGAAAAGCTTGGGATTTTCTTTAGCCTTCCTGGTGATGTCCCTCTCATAATCTCTCTCTGCCTCTCTCCTTTTACTTAGGTAGTCATTTCTTGCTCTTTTGTAGGTTTGCCAGGCATTTATGTTTTTTCTCTTCCTATACCTTTTCCAGCATTTGTCTCTCCACTCCTTAGCTCTTTTACACCCATTATCGAACCATTTCTCTCTGGCATGAATTACACCTACTTTGGTGACAGGTATGCAGCAATCTACTATCTTCCCATACTTCTCACAAAAGATGTCATACATTTCTTGTACAGATTTGTTGTAAAATAAGGTTCTCCAGTCAGTAACTGCAAAAAGCTCATTCATTTTGATGTAATCTCCTTTCGGATAGTTCCTCCTCATGTCCTCAGTGCCTCTACTCTCAGGAAGAATGTCTTCAATGATATATTCCATCAACAACACACAGTGGTCACTCTTTCCAATTGGTGGTTCATACTCAATATTTTCAATATCCAACACATTATCTGTGAACACTAGATCAAGTAGTGATGGCTCATCCCCACCCCTGGCTCTTGTTGGTTCCATTACATGTTGGTGTAGGAAATTCCCTTGTACACAATCTAGGAATCTTGCCCCAAATGAATCCTCACCACTGTGTGGGTCAAGATTTATCCAATCTATCTCTTTATGATTAAAGTCTCCCATAATCAAAATCCTACATTTTTTCTCCCGTGCCATGTTAACAACTGAGTTTATGACTTCAATAGTACCTATATGACTTTCCTCATAAATTTCAAGCCTATTTTGGTTCCTTGGTGGGTTGTATACAACAGTTATTATAATGCTCTCTGACCCAGTATTTATGCGAGCAACAAGAAATTCCCTGAACTCACTTTCTATAGCCAAGTTTATTTCTTCAACTTGAATCCTCTCACTTATGAGCAGTGCTATCCCTCCACCAGTCCTCTCAGATCTTTCAACCCTTAGTATTCTGAAGCCCTTAGGAAAAACTGTGACACTGTTTATGTCCTCACTCAACTTAGTCTCTGTAATTGCTACTATATCTGCCTTACTGTTGTGAATCCTATCTTTTAATTCTACTGCCTTACCAGCTAATCCATCAGCATTTGTGTATAACAATCTTAATGTGTGTGTGTGTGTGTGTGCGTGCGTGTGCGCGTGCGTAATTACCTTATTGTGCTTACGGGGAAGAGCCCCATGCTCGTAACTTCCAATCTCCTGGTCGGTTCCATTTTGTACTTACTTATACTTATTATACTTGTCCTTAAAACTATAGATTGTGTTTGCATTAACTACCTCCACGCTTAGCGAATTCTAATTATCAACTAATCTTACACTAAAAAAAAAAAAAATCATTTTCTTACATCCTGCAAAGAAGTTTTCTTACTAAGCTTCAAACTATGACCTCTAGTCCTAGTGCCTGCCATATCAATATACCAATCCCTATCCACTCTGTCATAACCATGAAGGAATTTGAAAACTGTCACTATATCCCCCCTAATTTTTCTAGCTTCGAGTGATGGTAAGTCTAATACCCTCAGCCTCTCCTCATAACTGAGATTGCGTATTTCTGACACTAGTTTCGTGGCATATCTTTGAACTTTTTCCAGCCTAACTACGAGCTTTTTCAATTTTGGATTCCAAACGGGGTCTGTGTGTGTGCGTGTGTGTGTGCGTATATATATATATATATATATATATATATATATATATATATATATATATATATATATATATATATATATACTGTGTGTGTATATATATATATATATATATATATATATATATATATATATATATATATATATATATATATATATATATATATATATATATATATATATATATATATAACCCGACCAAGACTCGAACCTAGGATACATAATTACTGTGCCAAGGCGCTACCAACTACACAACAGAAAATCTAAAAGAAAAACCAACCTTAAAGCTTAACTGCTATACTAGGAATGAACGCATTCTATCTGAATGCCTTTTTGTTCATATTACTGTTTCTCCCAACCTCACTCGTGGCTTCGTTTACGCATTTAATTCAAATCCCAATCTAACTGAGCATTAAATAATAAAATATATGATTCATGTTTTCGTATATATATATATATATATATATATATATATATATATATATATATATATATATATATATATATATATATATATATATATATATATATATATATATATATATATACACTGTATATGAAGATGGTAGGAACCTATTATGTGTCCGTTGTTTAAAAAGTTTAGGTAACTGGAATGACCAAGTGGAAATTTGTATATAATCTAGTGATACTTATAAACGCCAGGTGAAACTCTTTTAAGAGTGTATTTTAGAGGATATTTTATTGTTCTAGGTAATATTTATCGTTAAAATGTGATATCTTTACTTCAGTGGATGTTATAAAGAGCAGTGCCACGGTTAACAGTTTGTTGTTTTTGTTTGCTGTGTAAGTGCACACGGACACTCATTCTGTGGGATATATTTTGGTATTTTCTCTGATGTATCATAATTCTTATTCTTTTAGAACAAATGGTGTAAGTCCTTAATGAAATGTATCACAATTCCTCTGATTATCAGACAAAGGAAATGGTTATTTACTGTAACTAGCATATCAGTAAACGCTATAGATAAAGTCTGTCTTCTGCATATTAAGCGACATCCAACTTCTTCCTGTATAGTCGGGTAGAAGGTTTATCTCTGTGCAGTCGATCTCCTGAAACTGATCATTCCCGTTGTACTTTTTCTGATTGTAAGTATATTTTGTCCTTGGTGGTGGGGATGAAAGAGTACACCACTCGTATACTCTGTGTGTCGTAAGAGGTTACTGCAAGGAACAAGGGAGCTAAGGAATGGTAATCCTACCCTCCATTAAATGGTATTTTACTGCAACAGATCAGTTGATGATAGATGTGAAGGTGTGTTTAGCAAGGTGATATTCTGCTGCCTCATTTTTTATTTGTGGCCACCCTGGAGTAGATTTATTTTTTTTTATTTGAGAAACATTCGAGGCTTTATGGATAAAAGACTGATCTGCCATACCAGGAGAACCCGAGTTCAGCCCCAACTCGCACTCTCCCAGACTATATTACTGTACGTCAGATTTGGAGATATAGGCACTGATGTTGGTATTACTCTCAAAACACTATTAACTAAACAAGAGCAATAGGTGAATTATTCAATAAAGACAAGCAAAAGTAATGTTCCAATGAGACACCATCTGAATTCGTACTGAGGTTTTTTGATGACTATAGAAAAAATCATTCGATAATACGTAACTTTTTAAAATACAAGAACTAAGCTGGCTATACTCTACATATATATATATATATATATATATATATATATATATATATATATATATATATATATATATATATATATATATATATATATATATATATATATATATATATATATATATATGTATATATATATATATATATATATATATATATATATATATATATATATATATATATATATATATATATATATATATATATATATATATGGCCCAATTCCTCTTTATAAGGGGGTGGCAGGGTCAAGAAACACGCTTTCCCCACGATCCACACGTACCTCAACTACTTCTCTTAGATTCTTGGGGATAGAGGGGTTGCCACGTTTCCCCTCCCCCTACTATCCTGCTTGGGTCATCCACAAGGTAGGTGGGCAAGTATATTTTACAGCCGCAGCTGGTTTACCCCCACCGCTTCATCATATGGAAACTCCCCTCACACCCGTTCATTACAGTTCGCTGAGCTAGCAGGTGGGAGGATTCCCTTTGGCCCGTGCTGCCTATACACAATTTTCCTTCACTCATTCCTATCTCTTGCACGTTCTCCTCCTGCGCCACTGACATTCCACATGCATCCAGTGCCATTCTCACGCCATCCATTTATCTCGTTTTAGGTCTTTCTCTTGGCCTAATTCCAACCACAATTGCACTCCACACTCTTTTTACTATTCTTTCATCACTCATCCTTTCTATATGTCCAAACCAACTCGGCACTCTCTGATCTAATCTGTCAGACAGCCTTTTTTAACACCTGTTCTCTACCTTAATTAATTTTTCACTCTATTTATTTTAGATACACCAATCATACTTCTCAGACACCTCATCTCCAATACATTCACCTTGTTTATTTCATCCTCTTATGTATTCAAAGTCTCTGCTCCATGTAATGCTGTCGTCACAATCACACATTTATATATCATTCTCTTTGCATTCATTCCCAATTACCTATTTCTCATCACACTTTCCAACCCACCTAGAGATTTACTTGCTTCTTTCACTCTATGACTTACCTCCGTATCCACTCGCCCAATCCTTGATATGTGTGACCTCAGATACTTAAAGCTTTCAACATCTTCAAGCAACTCCCCATTCATTACTACATTAAATCTACCAACATTGGCACTCCTCGTGCATTTCATGACTTTACTTTTACCAATATTCACTCACAACTTCTTTCTTTCACACACCCTAACAAACTCAGTCACCCATGGATCCAGTTCATTCTTGGCATCAAGCACCAGTGCTATGTCATCCGCAATAGCAGCTGCTTCAATTATCCCAACCTTCCATACTCACCCACTAAATCCAAAACTCTGTCTAATACCATTTCATTTGCTTCCCATACCACTCCATCCATATAGGCATTAAACAACCACGGCAACATTACACAGCCATGAAGTAACCCTACATTCACCTCAAATCAATCACTCATATCATTCCCAGCTCTCACACATGCTCTACAATTCATGTTAAAACTCTTCACTGTATTCAACAAACTTACACTTATTTCACGCATTCTCTAAATCCATAAAGGTCTTAAAAGTGTCCCTACCATTCTCTAAGAATTTCTCACACACCTATTTTACCACAAACACCTGATCCACACATCCTATTTCATTCCTGAACCCACACTGTTCTTTCCCAATCAGTCTCTCAGTACCTTTCCTAAGTCTTTCAGTTAACACTCTGCCATATACCTCACCAGCTACACTCAACAAACTAATACCTCTAAAACTGCTATACTCATACTTATCTTCTTTCTCTTTGCAAAGTGGAACTACATATGCATTTCTCCAATCAACTGGGACCCCCCTCTCCTAAAATATATATTCAACATCCTAACCATTCCTTTCCACTACTGCCTCCCCACCTTTTGACAAGCATTCAACATGACACCCATCTATTCCTGGTCCTTTACCTTCTTTCATTGTTCTCAATGCCAAATGTACCTCCTCTTCTGTTATTTCTCTCTCATTTTTCGCACCCAACATAGGCATTCTCCATTCATTTCCCACACACCCCAATATCTGCATCTCTATCATCTTCTTCATTTAGTAGTCCCTTGAAATACTCAGCCTATCTCTCTCTCACCTTTATTTTGTCTACTAGCAATTGCCCATCTGTTCCTTTCACCATCTCCTCCTTACCAAACTCACCTCTCATCACTCTTTTCACTTCCTTCCAAAACATCTCTTTATTCTTTTCAAAATTCTCAGACTAGTTACATCTGCTTCTCTCTTTGCCTCTCTCACCATGCACTTAACTATCCTCCTCTTTGCACTATGCAGTTCATGCCTCAACATTACCCATCTGCAACCATACCTCAAATGCCTGCTTCTTTTCAGCACTACTGCACTCACCTCCTCATTCCACCATTCAGTACCTTTCCTTTTACTCCCACCTTTTAGTCTAGTCAGAAGAAGAGGTCCACGTGCACTTAGTGGATTTTTTGTTGGCACCTGTTTTATTCATTTCTTTGAAGTGTCTATTTTAAGATTTTGACAGGTAACAGGTTCAAATAATGTCCCAAGTGGTTCGTCTTTACCCTTTATTACAAAGAATTGGTACGTGGAATAGAACCCTAGAAACATTAGAAAGTTGCACAGCTTTTGAACTAAGCAACTTGCAGGAACAAATGAACAGATTTTCTCATACAATTTTGACCCAAAAAATCCATTGAAATAAATATTTTTAAGTTTTAAGCATATCTTGACTCAATATTGGAAGAAACTTACTCCATAAAATGGAAAATAATAAGAATTTTTAAAGATGTTTTTGTCTATATGCTTTGATGAAAAGTGAAAGTCCTTTAAAATCATCTTCAGACATACAAATAAATTCCAAATCCATGTTCCAACATTTGCTTAAGTCATTTTTGCCCTATACTACTAACGAGCACCATCATAATCATCACCAGAAAAGAGATTGTCAAAGTCTATCTCTTGGATTTTCATCTCTTCCTCATCATTACACTCATAATCTCCATCCTCCTCAACCACAGTCTCTGAGTTGTTGTTTCTATAAAGCTTTTCCTTTTCTGACTCCTCCCTCTGTTCCAGTATCTCGATGAGAGAAGGAGGGAGATTAGGTCCAACTGACCAGATGTGCTTTTACACCCCCTTTGTGCACCATCTTCTTCCAGCCTATAACCAGATCATAGGGCTTGGGCCTCTCAAATATTGGCTGGTCTGCTCTCTCGTAGCAAGCAACTCTGTAGTTAGATCGTTGTACATGAGGGATGAGGCAGACCTTTGGAGGAGGCAGGCATTCAAGGTCTACTTTGGATTGCAAGCTCAGGACTTTGTCAGCACCCACCATTTTTCGCAGCATGTTGGCACGCACAGCATCAACTGACTTTATTTGAGAATAGCCATACAGGTGAATGCCTCCACCTCCTGCCTCATCTCATCAAGCACCAACCACGATGTGCAAAGTTTGCTAAAATAATTTTCATACTTAGGGTTCTTCTGCAGAGTCTTCAGCTGATTCACAATGCCCTTGCCTTTAAATGAACTTGTGCAGTCTTCCCCAGAAAAAAACATAGTACCCCAGCAGAGTGCTGCAGTAATCTGGGCCCTGTAACTCAGCCAGTTCAGATACATTTATCAGTTTATGATGCACCCCAGTGCCATGATCGAGCTATATGGAGAGGTTGAGCTTCTTGGCAAGGTAGAGGAGGATCATCAAAATATCCGTGTCAGGAGTCCTCACCACGCTGGACTTGTACCCCCACTTGACAGTCTGGTGAATATGTAAGATGACACGGCTATTCTTCTCCTCCTGGTCTGAGTATATTTCATGGATCTCAGAGAAATGGACCTGGAACAAGTAGAGAAGAGCATATATAAATTATTATATTACCAACATAATGCATTACATTAGTAATGAACGTAGGTAATTATAGTGGCACCATTTCCTTCTAACTTACTTTGTCATTCTTTGAGGTAAGGTGACAGGCTTTCCCCTCAATGCATAGAACTGCTTTCTTGCACTTCTTGAGCCATATTGCAGCCAGATCACTAGTCCAAACCTTGAGAAGTAAGTTGTAAAGCTGATTCTTGTTCATCTTATTGCCAAGGAAGGCCCTAAAGTCACGTGGCTTGCAGGTATGAGGACCATCGATTATGTATTGATCTGAAAAGCCACGCCTGAGCCTCTCCTGAACATTGATAGAGTCTGGCTTGTAGCAGTCTGTAAAAAAGACAAAATGTTGCTTCGATCTCATTTGATCCAAAAGCTGTAGGCATATCTCTCCAAATGTTGGTGGCAGGTTGTTCATCATGTGGAAGAGTGCATTTCCATCCTGAATAAAGAGTGCATCCTTGGGGTAGGTCACCTCCTTATCCTCATCCTGGAGCAGAGAGTGTTTGTCTTTCCAAAGAAACCGTTGGCCGTTGGGGGAACCTAGTGTATGAGGAACAGGTGAGAGGGTGTAACGCATGAGTTCCTCAAGGTCAGTAGGTGCATCAAGCATCTGTGACTTAACAAGCAGCTGGAAGGCGAGGTTGCTCTGCTCCTGGTACATCAAGGGCTCCAAAAGAATGAGATGAAGTACTTTAGTGAAATGTTGATATTAGAAATTAGATTTTTCACACAAATTATGATGTAGCTTATAGTAAGTGGTCTACCAATATGTCATGATCTAATTGTTGGTATGTTTTGACCAACAATTGTTTTTCTATGCCTATAAGTGACTACATATACTCAAAGTACTAACTAATAATTCATCACCACTCGTACCAACCTTAAAAGATCACTAACCCTTAGGGAATTCTGGTTACAGGAAATTATTTACCTTAGAAACCATTTCATAGTGAGGGGGACAATCAGTAGTGTCAGAACTCACCTTGCCCTGTGGAGATGTGAGCTTGACCTTCTTGTTGCTGTGATCCATTGTCTTTAGGTTAAGCTTCTTGAGGCAAGCAACGAACCCCTTCTTCTGGGAAAAAAACACTCTTGGATAAATTTCTCCTTGGCAGCCCCGCCTGCAGCCTCAGCCTGTAGTACATCTGCCTCGACTTCTTGATTCATAGGAGCCCCAGATGCCTCCAACCATGTCAGGTACCCGTAGAGGATCAGCAGTATTTTAAAGTTGTACTACAGATTATTCCTCTATATAATTCTTTATTTTTGTTACTAATATTACTTTAAAATTCACACTACAGTCATTTCCTCTTAATTCTTTGTTATTCAGTATCAATAGTATGTACATTGATTACCTCGAATAGTTGTGACCATCACATGCAAAGAAGAGATCTGCCATGGCACCGTTGCAGTGATGAAAGAGCTCAAAGTTATTGGTTTTCACAGCTAAATCCATCATGAAGACAAGCCTTGCGTGATGCATCACTGAGAGCCAGAACATTTCTGTCTTCCCAAGATGGCCCTTACGAACCTTCTGTTGGAACTCAGTATATTGATGAATCACCTTGAAAACTGGAGTGTGTTTAAGAGCAACATTAAGATTTTCACTGGTGCAGCAGTGGATAAGCTTGACTAGAGTCTCACATGGGACTTCCACATTCTCCTCATCTAGGAACACATATAGTAGTAACTGTTCAAGTGCCTCTGTAACCACCTTCAGACTAAAGAGTGCCCTAGCATATGATTTTCCACTCAGGATGCTTTTCAGGCACCCACTGGTTGCAAGGCCAGCTTCAATGAGAATTTCAGAGTAGCCAGCACCTCTACACTTGCGACCAGTGAGCATGCCTATATAATTCATGACTTTGTGGAACTCGCCAGGGATGATGATGTTTTTATTGAACTCCTCCTCGTATTTCCATACTACAGGACATGCCTTCATTACCACCCCCAAGTCAAAGGTGTTGATGGTGTATGGCTGCCCAACCTCCTGTGTTGCTGCTTCTGACCTCTTGAGCAGCTCATATACCACTGCATTTTCTGTAATAGGCTGATTGATTGGGGTGTAATAGTCAATTGTAGATTTTCTTGGAGGCACTTTCCCTGTGCTTGAAATGAAGCCACTGAATCCAGGCACCTGTTGCTTACCCTCACTGCTTAAAGGTCTGCATAGAAAATAGATGTAGTACTCCAACAGTGTAGCATTGTATATACTTTGGTTTTCAACAGGTGAGGTAAACCTAGCATTCTGGGGAAATTTGGGACCAATTCTTCTGAATGCGAGCTCTGACAATGTCTCTGGAGGGGTAATCTTGAGGCTTCTCATTTTGGATGACCTTTCAAGGAAAGGAAGGGTCCTCACATTGGTGCTTTGATGCCCCTCTCTCACCTCTTGAATCATTTTCTCTCCAGCACTATTCACAATGCTTTTGCCATGGACATTGGTTGTGATCTTGTTAAGGCTATCCCTCTCGTTATGGAGCACAGCATTGCCCTCACCAGTGATGATTTGAGGGGTAAGGAAGGAGGACGTCTCATTGAGAGCCTTGGTTAGTGCTGTCTCAAGCTCCAAACTAAAGTTGTAGGTGTCTGAGTGACCGAATTGGGCAAGGATGGTTGTGAGCTGCAAAGAGAGTGATTTATATTATAAAAAGTTTAAATATATAATATTTTTAGTATCTAAACAAAATCAGTTTTGCAATGCCCATATTACTCAGTACAATATTTTTAGCATTCTCATATAGTTAAGTATAGTTCTAGAATATTAACAGACTAAGAAAATATCTGCAATATCCACTCTGATGCATATTGGAGTTAGGAGTGAGAGTAATGCTGACACCTGTGCAAAGCTAATCAAGAAGAAAACAAAACAATGTTAGCTGATTACCCATCTGTTTGCTTCGATAGAGGTGCTGAAGAGAGGCATAGAGGAAGATGTGTTTTGGGAGTTTCCACTGGCCATTGGTTGCAGATCGACATACATCCTGTGTGATTGAGTGGACCAGCCTCTGAGTCTTTTCACACTTCTTCCATCAACCTCTGGTATTCCTGTCAGCACCATGCTCATAAATTTTACAGGGTCATCGGGGAGTAGCTCTCCCACCTTCAAAGCATTTAGCTCATGTGCAGTTGGGGGCCAAGACAGTTCCTTTGATTTTTTGAATGCTTTTATAATGAGGGAACGGAGTGCGAGGGCTGCATCTTGGAGCTGGTTTGTTGTACCAAGCTTATAGGCACATGATATTGCTTCAGCATATATATATATATATATATATATATATATATATATATATATATATATATATATATATATATATATATATATATATATATATATATATATATATATATATATATATATATATATATATCTCCAAACAACCATGGAGTGGTACCTTGGAGAAAACAATTGCTTGCGAGATGTCTTTGTCTCCTTGCAAGTGGTTTATCAGTTTCTCATTGCAGTAGTCTGGATTGGGAAGACCACATTTATCAAGCTTATTAATATAAAAGTTACAGAGGAATGGCAGTTGGACGACCTCATTACATTCAATCACATGCCTAAGAACATAATTCTCCACGCTCTCATAGGCTCTCTGATGTGCTGCTATCTTCTGGGCCTGAAGGTTGTCAATCCTGTCTGACTTCTCTGACCTGTCTTTCCCACGCACATGATTCTGGTACTCGGTGTTGTATGTGTTTCTGCATGATGGGGGGTACCTTGCTTCCATTGCTTACAAGTCATTACCATGGACTTTGCGGTAAATAGCCTCCTTATTCATTTCTTGTGCTCTGGGCGCAATGATTATCCAGGCTGGTTCTTTGTGCTTCCAACTTTGAAACTTCACAGGACGTTCAGTTTTTCCCCTGACCTTAATTTCTACCTTTTCACAAAAAATACACTGATTAGGAAACAGGAAGGAACACCGAGTCCCATCAGATCGGTCTGACTGAGATTTGTGCTGTTGTAGGGAATCCTTTATCTGTGATGATAATGATTCACTGGAACCAGAAGCTTTCGATTTTTTTAAACGATCTAACTTCATTGTAAGATTTTTGTAACAGTTTTGATGATAAGCTGTTGTCTCCAAAGGCAATCCCTCCAGCATTAATAATATCTGGTCACATATGTTTTTCATACAGTATAATAATAATAATAATAATAATAAGACTTTATTTCCAACGTACATTGGGTATTCAAATAAGGTGCATATATATTCCAGATAGACTGTTTCACTGAGTCTCAAATCACGAATATCATGAATGTATGAGAGCTTATCATTTGGATCTCCCTTGCAAGAACTAAAGTCTGTAAAATAACCATGCTGAGAGACAAATGGGTCATGCAAAAAACATAATGTCGATGGTAACTTCTTTGTAGGGTTTTCAGCGGAGTTGCAACGTTTTCTTTTTCCCATGATTAGTCACTGTATAATTTAATTATGGACCTTAATAGTTTAATTGCTAATCTAAACGTCCTCGTACTTCTCTGCAACATCCATTAGACCATATTTTCACCAGCAAACACATATCTGAAAGAAAAAAAGTAAAATGTGATTAATTAATGCCATATTGACTGTGCCTTCTTTCTCTTTTTTTTCTCCTGATATCGAGTCAAGAAGCGCATAAAACTTAAAAATATTTATTTCAATGATTTTTTGGGTCAAAATTGTATGGAAAAATGTATTCTTTTGTCCCTGCAAGTTGTTTAGTTCAAAATTTATGCAACTTTCTGATGTTTCTAGGGTTCACATCCACTTACCAATTATTTGTAATAAAGAGTAAATACGAAGTCCATGAGACATTATTTGAACCTGCTACCTGTCAAAATCTTAAAATAGACACTTCAAAGAGCTGAATAAAACAGTTGCTAATAAAAAATCCATTTGGTGCATGTGGACCCCTTCTTCCTCCCCAACTATTTTACTCCTTCCACACACTGCCTCTGCACAATTTATAACATTCTCCTTGAAACAACTCCATTCTTCTTTCACTTCCCCTTCCACTTTCTCTTTTCACTACATTCCACACTTTCATCAGACTAGTCTTATTCTCACCGACTTTCTCTTTTTTAATTGGTTCACTTAATTTTAGCACCTCTCTTCCTCTCTCATTTCTCCTCTTTTCTCCTACTCTCACTCAGATATTCCACCGCTAACTCCTCTCAGTACAGTCACATCAAAATATTCTTCCAATCACCATCCTGTCTTCCACAACATAATCCATTAATGCTCTGTCCACTACTTTTCCACGATCTACTTTAACCCACGTATACTTGTGCATATCCTTCTCTTTAAATACAAGATTAGCAAACAACATCTCTCTCTCTCAATATACATTTCTATAATTTTCTCTCCACTGTTTCCTAATAGATACTCCATACTTCCCAGTTACACCATCTACTGGCTCATTCCCTACTCAAGCATTTAAATCTCCCATCAATACCACATTCACATTCATTCCTAAGTCTTCCACACACTCGTTCAATTTCATCATAAATTCTTCTCTTTCTTCCTAAATTCTTTCACTGCCAGGGCCATATGCGCTCACATCCCAGTCTCATTTTAGCCACCATTATTCGCGATGATGCTTCTTTCCATTCCACCACACACCTACTCATCTTTTCACTTTCCAAGAGAGCCACTCCCTCTCTTCCTTTCCCTCTCTCAACTCCAGACACCCTACCTAACACACTCCCAGATGTCACCTCAAGGGAATGGTGATGTGATATATATATATATATATATATATATATATATATATATATATATATATATATATATATATATATATAGATATATATATGTATATATATATGTATATATATTATATATATATATATATATATATATATATATATATATATATATATATATATATATATATATATATATATATATATATTTATAGAGAGAGAGAGAGAGAGAGAGAGAGAGAGAGAGAGAGAGAGAGAGAGAGAGAGAGAGAGAGAGAGAGAGAGAGAAGTTAAAACATTCAGAAAAACCAATCACCAGCCTAATTTTATTGGTTCATTCACTACACGTCCCTACATGTAACAGACAATATAGGTTGATCAACAGGTAACGAAATGTTGTTTATTCTTATCGAGACTGATTTCACTGTAATGGTAGGATAAGTTATTTACAGTGAATTCAAGGTTAACAATTTTCTGTATGGAACCAAAGTGGCACATCGCAAGTGGCATACCACGAGCGACGCGCCACTTTGGTGTAAAAGTGGCTCAATCGTCTTCATTATTATTCTCTATATGAAATTTTACTTTTATTTGATGCATTGTATCTATTTTTTTTTTCTTAATTCTAGGAAAGTGTGTTCCATAATGACCTTCAAAACACACTTCATCTACTTGATCTTGCTCCTCTGGCACTGTCGATTAGGTGAGTCCATTTGTTAACAATAATAATAATGATAATAATAATAATAATAATAATAATAATAATAATAATAATAATAATAATAATAATAATAATAATAATAATAATAATAATAATAATAATAGTTTCTATTTGAATGTGGTCAAGTGCTTGAGTTGCTTTTTTTTTTTTTCTTCCGGTCACATGTGGCATTTTTTTTTGGGGGGGGGGAGATGAGATAGTGTTCAACCACTTAAAAGATATCGATTTTAATAGGAAACATCAATATCTCTTCCAATGATTCATATTAATTGAATTCTTACAATCTTTAAGTTATAATAAATGACGGAATTACGTAGCCTTCTAATGTTTTTGTTAAGAATACATTTTGCTATTTCTTTGCTATATCTCAATTAATTTATCTTGTGATTAAATATATATATATATATATATATATATATATATATATATATATATATATATATATATATATATATATATATATATTATATATATATATATATATATATATATATATATATATATATATATATATATATATATATTATTTATTTTTTTTTTTGGTTCATGTGAGTCAAAGTTCACCTATAAGATTTCAGAATATATCAGGACAGGTTAGGCACATACTATTGCATGTTTGAGTTAAGCAACGTTTAATCAGATAACTTATCATATAAACTGATAAACCTTTTTAAGATAAGTTGTAGCGGGATATGACTCATTGCGATCAGTGTTCAAGATCTTCTTTGTCTTCTAATTCTCCTCCTTCTCCTCCTCCTTTCCCCATTTTTCTTCTTCTTCTTCTCCTTCTCCTCCTCCTCTTCCTTCTTCTTTTTTTTCTTCTTCTTCTTCTTCTTCTTCTTCTTCTTCTTCTTCTTCTTCTTCTTCTTCTTCTTCTTCTTCTTTGTTTATATGATATTTACATCTTGCTTTTTTCTTTCTTTTCTTTATTTTTTTTTTACATGACAGAAATCAAGTACCATTGTCTCTGCTTTATCTGAAAGAGGATATATCTTTTAGAAGCAGATATCTGAATG
Source organism: Halocaridina rubra (assembly GCA_037179515.1). NCBI lineage: Eukaryota > Metazoa > Arthropoda > Malacostraca > Decapoda > Atyidae > Halocaridina > Halocaridina rubra. The sequence continues at coordinate 31,411 of JAXCGZ010013378.1, read as the reverse complement.
AGGATTTGGTAATTGCAATATCAAGTGCCTTGTTTTTCTCATCTCCAGATTTAATACTCTCTTCAATGTGGACCTGTAATATAGAGCGTTTCTCTTTAAATGATAACATTTGAAAATGTGACAGAATCAAGAGATGTTTCATTTATTATTTCGCAGATTTTCTATTGGATATTAAACTATAACAAATAATATATTTCCTTATGATTTGCGATTTATTATGATTCCCAGGTGTGGCCAACAGATGTTCATCAGGACAGATACAGTGTTACCAAGATTCGAAGTGCATCAGCGTATCTGATGTCTGCAGAGGAAATGGAAATCAGTGTTCCGATGGCTCAGATGAACATGAATCGATTTGTAGTGTAGGTTTCTTGATGTAAAAGAATCCTGTATTTATCATTCTTTTTTTTTATAGAAGAAAGATGTAGTCATTATTGCTCTTACCGAAGCCAGAACTGGAACTATAGCAAATTTTTCATTTGCTTAGGGAAAGATAAGAAGGTTATAAATATTACCGTTAATAATGCTTGATCTGTATTGATAATAGGTCATTTTGAGGGAGAGTTGGGAGAGGGACAGCTCCTCTATGATCAATTTTATTGAACTTATGAAAAAGCTGCTTTGCAGCTGACCCACTCTTGTACTGGGAAATTTCTTTTTTCTCGGACTGAATACTTGGACGCCAGTACTCTCCCTTTCTTCCCTCAGTCGTTTCAGCCAAAATATGCAGTATACTCCACTTTGCTTAACTGAAAGCGGAACTTCGTGCTTGTGAAGCAGATACTTATCCACTGAGCCAAGCCATAATTGTGTACATTAGTTAATATATTATCATTAATTTTATAACTGTAGTGTACCACTTTGAACACAATTTGTTGGAAGGGTAGTTGGTAGTAGGTTTCTTAGCAGGACGTCGGCAAGAACTGGCACATGGAGGGCTGTCTTAACAGTTTTATAGGCCCCCTGGGTACAACAGTATTTTGAACCACCTCCTTACACAACCTCTCCTAGGAACAAAAAGCATAACGTAGACAAAATGAAACATGTTTATTACAAGGCAAATTTTAACACACACATTGCGAAATTTCCTAGCAAAGAATTGCCACTTAGTTTGGTGTCAGTATTTTTCAAGATGATTTCAATACGCAGTTATGAAAACCAATTTCAAATCTTGATGTCCCCTTATGCTACGAAACTGATTTCTTTCAAGTTCCCATCTTGAAAATAAACGCTCTCCCACACATTTGGTAACAAGCATGCACAGGAAATCTCAGTGGGGTTTCAACATTGGGTGAGAGAGATGTCAATTTGTCAGACTATATATTTTTGTACACAATAGGGTAAGTCTCACACTTAACAGTAAGAACAATGTAGCGCTTGTGTTGCTCATATTCATTGAAAAGCTCATTATAATCATGGTCTCTTTGATAAAGATTTGCTAGATGTTTTCACTCTTTCCTAAATTCTTCAGGACCAAATGTTATCAATTCACTGAAAAGGAAAGCAGGTTTCCAACCAATGAATATGTTTCTGCCCAGTTTGTCAGTTATAGAGTTGAAAGCCCAGAAGAGAAAGAAATGTGTTCACCTCGAACGCTTAACTTTTATATAAAACTATATCTCTTGATTCTCGGTGTCTAGTCCGACGCACTCCCAGCTATCAGTTTGGATTTCACATCTCTATAATCTGTGTCTAGACACATACTTTTCAGCTCCATTTCGTATTTACTGAATTAGTCTTTAATTTTCTGAGAAAATTCACGGCCATCTGAATAACATTATAGGCCCCTGTCACAGCAATAGATTGGGGCCTATACCTACACAACCACTCACAGGAACAATAACGCAAAACGTAGACAGAATGGAACAAATGTTAGAAAAAAAATACATATGAATAATTTCTTTGCACATAATAGCTTTATAATTAGGTTGAAGCCAGTGTTCTTCAAGATATCGTTTTCAATACACTTTAGCGAAAGCCAATTCAAGCGCTGCTGTCCCATTGTGTTTCGAATCAAACTTCTTAAAAATAAATATCCTTCTGAATAATGATGACCCTGGATGCAATTTCAATATTGGGTAAGACAGATTTCAACCTATAGAACATTATATTTCTGCACTGTACAGTGAGTCTCACAATTTTTATCAATAACACTTGAATGCTTGAGATGTTCTCATTCTGTGAAAAGCATATCATAATCAGATGATTACAGTTTTCTTTAGCTCTTCAGGATTCTTTTTTCTTTCATCTCACCGAAGAACATAAGAACAGATTACTAGTCCATAAATAAGCTTCTTCACTTTTTTGCCAGTTTGGAGAATAGAGAGTTTAGAAATGATAGGAGGGTTACCACCTCTGACTTTTTGCTTTCCCTTGATACTACATCTTTTTCTGATCCTTCGTATGTAGGTTTCGTTTTCCTTATCATTATGATCCGTTTTGGACTCATCCTCCTCACCTTCATTTGTATTGGCTATAGTTGTCTCTCTTTTGAAGATAGGTTTATGGACTCGAGCTAATTCATGTTAACAAGTATGTTTATGTCCTCTGACTGCAGCACCTTACTTGTTACGATTATTCTTTCAATAATGTCATGCCAAAGCATTGTCAGAAAGATCGTTTCCAGGTTCTCCACTTTCAAGCACTCCTACCTCCAGCCTTGTGTTCTTTGCCTGTTCAGTATCAGCTAATACATAATCTAAGCTTGGTTTAATTTTTCCGAAAGCCCTCTTCAGAGCATGATCATCATTGTGTCAGACACACGTTTGACCACAACTTTTTTACAGATTTTGCAAAAGCATTCCATCGATCTGTAGACGCAGTGAAAACGTTATGAGATCTATGAACAAAATCAAAGAATTTTAAAGTCTATATAGATAATACTTTGCTCCTTTTATGCCCACCAAGTTCATTTGGTGTCCAGCACAGGGGACACACAAGGTGATCTCTTTCAGGTGATGAATCCCTGCTTGCAAGCAAGTATAACATCCAAACATATCTGAGGCATTATCAGACGACTGGCTAAGGAAGTTTGATTATGGAATTATTTTCTCCATAAGAAAATCCACAACGGTGTCTGCTAGATTATTTGTACCATGCGATAAGATGGGGATGAGCTTAATGAAATGTTTCACTGCTCAAATTCTCAAATTTACCAAAGAGTAAATGTCATTTGATCAGAGTGAAATAAGTCTGGAGTGAATCTCACTTTTTTAATAATACTTGGACTATTATTCATTTAAGAGTAACACAGACATAATTTTTGTCTCAATAATTCAGTAAATACCTCACAAATATTTGCTAACAAACAATTTCAGTGCCACTTTTCCAGGATTTCCATGCAGTTTGAGAAGTCCATCCAAAAGAAGGGTCAAATTCACTAGATAGCTCTAGAATACCTAAATAGTTTTAATTTTTGTTGATTAAATTTTTTTTTCTCCACGATATGGCAAACCTTTAGAGGCAAGAAAGCAAATAGAAACCACACGTCAGCTCTTATTTGCAGTGCTCCTGCTCGTAATGATGTTCTTCAGGTTATAAATAATCTACATTTTCAGTCTCTTTATGCTGAGTGAAATATACCATCATGCACTTGCGACATTTTTTTTCTTATTTCAAGTTGCAGAATAGCATTGCTGCGTTTCCAGTCATTGAATCTTGATGTAGCAAAAGGAAATTCAATCTTGGACAATAGGCAACATATAAAGTAATACAAACTACCTTGGTATGGTGAATAGAGTACATGTTTGACACTCGCCCTCCTCAGCTCATGTTTGAACACATTTCTTGCGATATTATCTCTCTTGTAGCTCCTTTACACATTCATCGTGAATTTGAAAGGTTGCTGTCATGGTTCTAATGTCTATATTGACCACTGTGAATCTAGTAATCCTCTGTGTTAGGATCGTTAATATTCACTCACCAAGAATCTGTAACTCTCTTAATATCACAGATTAGGGTGATCCTGTTGTTGAATGTCTCCATTAGCAGAATTAGATAATGACACCACTGGCATGGCTGGAAACCAGATGACTGATTGTACAACTGGATGTAGATGTCAGTGCTATCTGAAATAGCAGTACTAATGACTGACTGCTAATGTTGCGCCTGGGTTAAACAAAGATGTTAATTTTGGAAATTGCATATTTTCTCTTGCTCCTCTGCCTCTTTTTTCTTCTGTGCTCCACTCAAAATACATTTTCATTTCAACTCAAAAGTCTATTAACTTGAAAAAAAAAATCACTAAAGGCGAAATCCAAGTAAGTATGAAACATTCGTTTTTTCTTTATGTTTCCGTTTCTCTTTGTGTTGCGATCGCTCGCATTTATTCAGAACCAATCGGCTGAAGAAAACCTAGAATGTACCCAATTCACAAATCAGCAAAAATTGACCAATCAGATAAAAAACGGCACCTATTTTTAATTCAGGAAATTATAAAAAGCTTGTGAAATTACATAATTACATAAAACAGGCTATTTATATCATATACTACACCACTGTAGAAGACTTGCATCTACAATAACAGCCTTCTAAATTTAAAAAAAAATAAGCAATACATGCAGTCTCGCTGACTTTGTGTATAGATCCAAAACAAGCAAACTTATATTCTCGACAATCATTTAATTACTTACTTATTTAATTACTAATTAAGATTCAGACCGTGGCTCAAGCAGTAGCGTCCACGACTCTGAGGCGTCAGGTCGAGGGTTCGCGCCCCATTTACGGTCTGAGGTTAGCAAGGGCATGCACTCAGGGTAACGATTACATCTGAAAAACAAATCCTTCGCAGGAGGCAACCGTCCTAGACCTTGGTAGAAAAGGGAGTCCGTGACGTAAAACCGGAACATTCACACATGGGATCCCTGGACAAGTGACCAGAGTTTCCAAACATTAAGCTGGCAAATAAGATATGCAATCCTACAGTAAATGCAGCCAGTCACATCGGATAACGTGTGTTCGTTCTTGGCTTGAAGCCACTAGGTAACCTGCTACCTTCTGTTTCCCAAGCAAATCGCGTTCAGTGTGCCCATTCCCTCAGAGCCAAAATATTACTGTCATGCATTATCTTGTTTTTTATGATCGTTTTAAATCTTGTCGTATGCAGAATGAACATTATCATTTAAACTTGAGGATGTAGAGAAAACTGGTCCACAATTTACTCCTTACATCTCACGGTGTACTCCTTTGAAGTTTTGACCTGATAGAAATAATCTTTCAAAGGATCCCAAATACCTCATTTTTAAGTCTATAAGATAAACATATAAACTTCATATCGCCTCTGAAAACACCTTTTTTTACATGATATTATAACTTTTACTGCTAGTAGGACGACCACAACTGAAAGGAAAGGGGTCTGCCCATTATCATACTTTATGTCAACTGTTGTCTGGCTGAATAAGCTTTTCAGGCCGGAAAGAAGTGCCACTCCTTCGTTCCCCTTTCTCAGGTTGTTACAGTGACTTAAGTGACAAACATGGAATAACATTTCTAAGTATAAATGTATATAGTATGCTTTTATTAGGTAATTAGTATATTTCCAATTTCTTTTTACCCTCCCATTTTCTTTTTCCACATTTATCACAGTTTTGGAAGTACGACACAAATTATTGCAGTTCTGGACAATTTTATTGTTCAAGTTACAGATGCCAGAGTCCATACGACTTTTGCCGTAGAAGTTGTTCTTCAGAAAAGGATCCCAGAATCTGTCAGGTACGAAAACTGTCACTGACTTTTTCTAGATGAAAATTATGCGTAAATGAACAAACATATGATTAAATAAACTATGTAAATATAGAAAGCCAAATAAATAATAATAATAATAATAATGATAATAATAATAATAATAATAATAATAATAATAATAATAATAATAATAATAATAATAATAATAATAATAATAATAATAATAATGATAATATTAATAATAATAATAATAATAATTTTCAGATGGTGAATTCAGGAAAGTTGCAGGTCAAGATGACTGACAAAGACGATGGAATGATTCTTAGTAAGTCTCCCATTTTGTATATCTTGCATATTATACGAAGTTACGAAAAAGATACGAGAGCTGGGGAATTAGCATTCACTCCCTCTTTATTTATTTTTGTATTGATATTTTCCGGAAAACAATTGAGAGAACTATACTGAAATACTTCTACCCATCCTTAATCATATATATACTGTATATATATATATATATATATATATATATATATATATATATATATATATATATATATATATATATATATATATATATATATATATATATATATATATATATATATATATATATATATATATATATATATATGTATATATATATATATATATATATATATATATATATATATATATATATATATATATATATGTATATATATATATATATATATATATATATATATATATATATATATATATATATATATATATATATATATATATATATATATAGTTTTATTTCTCAGTTAACAGAATGAGAGAAAAGGTCTAAATTTCTCTAATCATTGGTCTCCATTGAAAGATAAATATCTGAAGTATAGATACTAACAAACAAGTAAATAGACAGATATCATTATATCCAGCAGTCTTTGACGTGATAACTGGGATTCTTTACTTAGAATGAGAATTTCAGGAGAATTGTCATCCAATATTAAAAAGAAATTCAGACAAGTAAGAAGATTTCTCTTATTGTGTACTCACTAAGCCTGCTGAGTGACAGGATCTATCACCCTTAAAGTATTCCCCTTATTGCTCTTTTTTTTTATGTCGGCTACCCCCCAATTAAAAGGGGAAACAGCCAAGGTAGATAGATAGATAGATAGATAGAGTATTTGCTTATTCAAAAATAGAAAAAGTTTTGGTATCAGTATTCAAGAGATACCAAATATTTTTATTGTTTTTTATGTATAGGACGTTCAATATTAATTATTGTTGAGGGAGAGAGAGAGAGAGAGAGAGAGAGAGAGAGAGAGAGAGAGAGAGAGAGAGGAGAGAGAGGAGAGGAGAGAGAGAGAGAGAGAGAGAGAGAGAGAGAGAGAGAGAGAGAGAGAGAGAGAGAGAGAGAGAGAGAGAGAGAGATACGTACGTCCTTCAGGTGGGTGGGATCAAAAGTGACAACAGTGTTCCCGAGCTTGGAAAGAATACAAGTTAATGATAATTTATCGTTTAGTAACTGAATAAGAAGAAAATAACTGTGATTAGATATATTATTATTGTCCTGTATTATTTGCTCTCCTAGCCGAAGAGTTCGTAAATCAGATGAAGAATGCTGTGAACGTGACTTCCAAAAAATCAAAAACCTTGGCTTGTCCTATGTTCTACATCCCCATTGCAGACAGCTGTGTCTCATTTTTCTCTCCAGCTAAAGTAAGTTTGAAGTGATGAACAACATCTTTTCCAAAACAAGTAAGAAAACATTATAGTTAATACTTGTTTAATGTTGTATAATTATGGGGCAAACAGTCTTTTAAATATTCTTTGTTTCTTGCATCATTATAGGACAAACATTCTTTTGAATGCCCTTAAAATCTTGCATAATTATTGGAAAAGCATTCTTGTGAATGAACTTCAATTGATGCATAATTTTAAAACCAATATGCGTATATATGCAGTTACTGATATTCTTCAAGTAATGCATGTATAAAAGAAAAGGATTTTCGTGGATGTACTTCAAGTGTTGAACAAGTATGGGACAAGCACTTTGAGCATTGCATTATTGTTGGACAATCCCACCAAGGCCCGGCCACCCTCAGGGGAGGATATCGATATTGAACGAAGCATTCATATGAATTCACTTTCAGAGGTTGCACTATTTTGATACAAACAGTTTTTTGTGGATGCATTTTAGGTGTTGCATAATTATGGTTCATTAGTTTGTGAATGTTCTCCAAATATTGCATAATTATTGACAAACATGTATGTGAATGCATTCATGTGTGGTATAATTATGGTACAAATATTAATGTGACTGCATTTCAAATGTTGCATTTTTATGGGACAAATGCACCTGAAGTGTTGCATGACAAGTGAATGAACTTAAAAAGTTACATAATTATGGGACAAACATCCATGTAAATGCACTTCATGTGTTGCATATCCCAAGACAGGCATTCTTTTGGGAAGGATAGTTTACGGTTATTGAGCCAAAATGCTTGTATTAAGAAATCTTTTTTTCATGGATGAAATATCTTCTGAAATGAATATTATTTCCTAGATGATATTTTTTTATTCAAAGAGAAAAATGTAATTGGTGATATTTCAGTATAAGCAGAACACTGTTAATTAAATATTCATAGCATTATAAACATTATTTTAAAAATTAATCTTCATATTAAAAATCGATCTATTTTAATGATAAAATTTCTTTATAAAAAGAATACTGCTTTATTGACATCAAAACCCTTTAAAAGTATGAATATTTTTTCGGTGATGATTTTTTTTTTTTAAGCGAACACAATTTTGAGGGTTAAATTTTCTTACATGAAGAAAGACTATTTTATTGACGAAATATGTTCATAAAAAGAACATTATTTTACCGATGAACATTCTTTATGAATAGAACATGTTCATATATATTAAATTACTTTCAAAAAAGATTATTATCTTAAAGATTAAAATAATTTACATGTAGAACACTATTTTACAGACGAAAATTCCATATAAAAAGAGCATTATATTACTGCTTTATTAGAGATGTTTTCTCTTTGTTTTATATGAAAAGAGCACACTTATTTCCATGACACTTCCTAATGAGAGGACAGTATATTGCTAAAGAATAATCCATATGAAAAGGATACTCCATAGAAGGGCTTCATAAACTTTAATATTTGTATAATGCAAAAGCTTTTGGGGTCACATCTATTATACCCATTCTCACCATAAAAAGGTATGTAGTTTACTCTTGAGAGAGGCGAATAGCTTAATCCTCGACATTACACTATACAGACATCACTTTAAATTATCTTTCCTTTCTCTTATGATGACCTAACATAAATAAATAAATAAATATATATATATATATATATATATATATATATATATATATATATATATATATATTATATATATATATATATATATATATATATATATATATATATAATTAAATAAAAGGGAGTCCTCATATAATGTCGTTTCGACTTACGGCGTTTTGCCATTACGACAAAGGCCTAAAAATAATTGATAAAATATTGATAAATTAATTTTTGGAATTACCTGGCTGGTGCGGCAAATTCAAACTGCGCGCCAAAAGAGTTTGTGAGAGCAACGGAGGAATATACAGCTGGCAGCACTGCTCTATACATATTTATCAAGTCAATGGCTTTATATATTTAGTTTTTTATTTATATGGTTTTACTGAAGGATTATTATGAATTTATAAAAAAAAACACATAGCTGTAAATATGATTTTATTCAAAATACACACGACACAGTTAGCAGCACTGCTGTATTCAGAGTTATCAAATTAATGAATTTATTTATTTATTTATTTGAATATACTGAATAATTATATAGAATTTAAAAAGAAAAATAGCAAACACATAGCTGTAAATACGATTTTATTTGAAATACATGCATATACAAACGTAGCTGTTATAATATGAGGAGCCATTACAAAGGCTGCATATATTATAACAGTAGCAAACACAGCTACTCTGTATTTGTATTTATCAAGTTAAATATATACAGTATTAGTTTATATTGAAAAATTACATTGAAGTTAAGAAGAAAAAAATATCGAAGTTAAGAAGAAAAATATCAAACACTTAGCTATAAAAACGATTTTCTTTACACTTGAATGCACAACTGTATTTGTATTTATCAAGTTAATGGCTTTATTAATTTAGTTTTTTACATACAGCTGGTTATATTGAAAAATTGTATTGCAGTTAAAAAGAAAAAATACCAAACATATAGCTGTAAATGCGATCTGATTCAAATTAGTTTGTTGAGCGTAGTGTAAGAAATAGGCATCCACGGCTTTAGAAGTGGAGAAGAACAACTCTCAGTTTATTCCCACCGCCATATTGTGTCTAGTGCTTTCGTCTGCCCTCTCATTTCTTGTTATGGACTTTACTATGCCTCCCAAGTGTGTTTGTGACACTTCTAATGTCAGTGCCACTAGGGAAAGAAAAGCCATCACTTTGGAAATTAAAACTGAAATAGTAAACCGTGCTGAAAAGGGAGTCTTCTACAAATAATCTCGGATTAGCCCATATGACCGTGGCCACAATAATCAGCAGCTGCCATAATTAGCTTTTGGTAGATTGGAAGGGAGAGGTTGTCCTGAATTTCGGTGTGTTATTTGAATTGCGTGTTATCTTTTGGGTTGGCTGCAGTGACTTTTCATATCTGTGGTGTTGTTGTTGTATTATTCTATTGTTCCCTGTATATATATTGTTTCATTGTTCTTTGTATGTATATTGGTTCTGTGTACTTTTGCGGTTAAGGGTTCAGTTAGGCTATTGTGATGTGTTGTTGAGTTTCGGCCCAGCTGTACGATCGGCACTGTAAGTTAGCCGTTGTGAGTACCCTACATATATATATATATATATATATATATATATATATATATATATATATATATATATATATATATATATATTGTAACCACAAGCTATCTAGGCCCAGAACAATGGTTGATAGTAAGCAGCTTAAAGGTGTTAGAGAGGAGATGAGGCCTTTCAGTGGAGAGGAAAATGTTTTTGCGTGCTTAAACAAGGCAAAACTAGCTGTTAATTGAAGAAAATACAGGATGTAGCAAGTTTTCTTCCCCTATATTTATAAGGTGATGCCTTGTCTTTGTACTTAGAGATGAGTGAGATAGACCAGCGAAATGCAGAAAGGATAGAGAAAAGATTTAAAAATGGATTTACTGATGGGGAGTTTGCAGCCTATGGTAATTTGGGTAGAGCTAAGTGGACTGAAGAGCAGGTGGATGTATTTGCTAGTGAAATTAGGAGACTGGCTGGATTGGCCGGGTTTACTGGAGCGGCACTTGAAAAAATAGTCAAATTAACTTCTGTAAATGGGCTCCTTACCACATTTCAATAGCGTTGCAATAAATTCCAGATATTGGAACTATGTCAGTGAGTACGTTGATACCTAAGGCACAGATATTAACTGCAAAGCAGGTACCATAAGTAGCAATTGTGGCTGTGAAAGGGGCTAGGGCTGGGAGGCCTACTGGTACAGGAAATGGGAAAGGAGGTTCCTTGTCATTCAGAGGTATATGTTTTAGGTGCAATGGGCCACACATGATGAGAGATTGTAAGGAAGCAAAACCACCTATAACTTGTTTTAAATGTAGTATGACAGGGCATATTGCAATGTATTGCGAACAGGGAAATGAACAGGGGGGGCTACTGTGTCGATGGCTACCCCTATGAACAAGTAAAGGCACTACCTTGTACATTGCCAGTAATAACTGTAAAGGTGGAGGATAAGGAGGCACGAGCTCTTGTGGATACAGGGTGTTCTACTACAATTCTGGCCTCACGGTAAGTGAGGAGATTTAAAGGCACCTGTGCCATTGTGACTTTTGATGGCAGAAAAGTTGACTGGAAGGGCGTAAGTGAGGTGCAGCTCTTGATAGGTGAGAAGCGAGTAAAAGTTAATGCTTTTGTGGCTGACAAGATAATAGAGGGTATTGTTGTTGTAATGGGAATGGATGTGATAGGGCAACTTGGAGGTGTTATTATCAATAAGCATGGTGTAAGTTTTAGGACTCCACATGGTGTAGGCCTAGTGCAATAAATTCACCAAAAGGCAACATCTATTGTGTAATTGAGGATAAGGATATTCATGCAGAGTTCGATGGTGAGCACAGGATAGTTGAGTGGTTCTTTAAGGGGGAGGTACCACTATTACAGAATACAGTCGGTTGTTGTGAGAACTCTAGATTCAGAAACTAGAGACGGGTCTGAGAGAGAGGTAGAGAGGTGGATTGAGGAGGGCCTTCTTAAATCTTTGGAGGAGAAGGTGGAAAAAATGGTGTTACCATTGAAGGCAGTAACTCAGCCTACTAAAAAATAATATTAGGCCAGTATTGGACTTCTGTGAATTGAATGGTTATGTGAAGTGTAACACAGATGGTAATGTAGCAGATGTGTGTAGAGAGACATTGCAAGAATGGAGACAGACTGCTGGGGCGTCAATTATAGTTGATCTTAAATCTCCCTATTTGCAGCTTCATGTACATAAGAAGTTGTGGAAGTATCAGTTAGTGATTTATAAAGGAAACACCTATTGTTTAAGTAGGTTGGGATTCGGCCTAAATTCTGAACTGCAAATCATGACCCTGATTCTTAAGACTGTTTTGGGGAAAAATGAGAGAGTTAAGGCTGCCACAAATTCATATTTAGATAATACATTGGTGTATAAAACAATGGCAAAGGCAGCTGAAGTTGTACTTCACTTGAAAGAGTATGGTTTGAAAACAAAACCCCCTGAGCCGTTGGAGGGAAGGGTAGCATTAGGGCTTAGGAGAAAGTGTGATATGGCAGTTAGGCTTGTTTTGAATAGGGGAAATGAAATTCCGGAAGTAAAGGGAAGGCTGAGTTGGTTTGAGCTGTTTTCTGTATTTGGGAAGCTGGTAGGTCACTATCCAACTGCTGACTGGCTTCGTGTAGCATGTAGTTATGTGAAGAGGGTAGCAGAGGGTGTTTAGTGGGAGGACGAGATCAGAAAGAGAATAGTCACTATGGTGCAAGAGATTTTGGAGACAGTAAAGAGGGAGGATAATGTAAGAGGTAGATGGCATGTTCAAAAGACGAAGGAAGGTGTGGTGTGGTGTGATGCTAGCAGTATAGCCACTGGGGTGGTGTTGGAAATAGGTGGTGTTGAGGTAGAGGATGCTCCATGGCTGAGGAAACGAGATGACTGTGGACACATTAATGTAGCTAAGTTGGATGCTGCCCTAAAGGGTTTGAATCTAGCAATTAAATGGGGGTACAAAAAAGTGATCTTTGTACAAATTCAACTACAGTATATGCTTGGGTGAAGTCTGCCATTGCCGGTAATAAGAGGTTTAACACAAGATGAGCTGCAGAGATGCTTATTAAGAGATGGTTGGGCATTATAAGAGGGCTCATTGGAGAGTTTTTGCTAGATTTGAGTGTCATCTTTGTGTCAACAAGGGAAAATAAAGCTGATGTTCTTGCTGGAGTCAAGAAGGAGTGGTTGAGTGTGACTGAAGATGTGTGCAAGGATGAACCACCAACTTATTGTGTTGGAGTCCTGAACGTTAAAGAGATGCATGGTATGCATCACGTGGGTGTAGAGAGAACCCTATTTTTGGCTAGAAAAGTTGACCCTACAGTCACAAGAGAGGCTGTGCAGCAAGTGGTTAGAGGATGTGAGAGATGCCAATCCATTGATCCTGCTCCAATAGTCCATGAACATGGTGAACTTCACGTTACAGAAAACTGGAGGAGGTTAGCCGTGGATGTGACGCATTATAAGCATGGATTGTATTTGACTATATGATTGATTGTGGACTAGGACGTGTAGCCATTTGGAGAGAACTTAAAGCAGAAAATGCAGTCGAGGTTGAGAGCATTTTGAATGAAATTTTCCTTAAGAGGGGGCCAGTTAATGAAGTCTTGATGGACATCAGTATGGCGTTTAGATCAAATCTATTGAAGATAATGTTTGATAAAGGGCATATTAAGTAGTTCTTCAGAAGTGAAAATAGGTGAGGAGGCAATGGTATTATTGAACGGCACCATAGGACAATTAAAGCAATTGCAGAGAGGGGTCGGATTTTCCCTGCAGAAGCAGTGTCTAGGTACAATGTTTCACCAAGGGCAAGTCAGGTAGTGGACTCAGTTCCTCAGAAGTCTGTGTTTAAGTATGAGAGGAGGCACCCATTTGTAGTCCAAGAGGATATGACAGAGACAGTTGAAGGTGAACTAGGTTCCATTAGAGTGGGGGAAGAGGTATGGGTGAAGCCACCCAATGCTCACTGTACATCACAGTGGAAAGAGGTAGGGTAACAGGAATTAATTCGCAAAATAATGTCTCTGTAGATGGTGTGCCTCGACATATATTGGATATCCGAAGAGTAGTGAGTTCAGAAAGTGAAATGAGTGATGGGGAGCCGGAGGAGAGGGGAGATGAAGATGGAGGTAAGGTGGTGCCACGCAGATCTCAGAGGGTGCGGTGCCCACCAGTATGGGCTGTTGACATTTATATGGAGGGTTAGTGTACCTTTTGATGATCTTTAGAGTACGAAAGTATTTCACTGTCCCATACAAGGACGTATCAGCCAAAATTTTTTCAGTGGTTTTTATGGTATCACTCTTATTTTTAAGCAGATAAACCATAATAATACCAGAGTAATTGTTCACAAAATTTATGGAAAACATAATTTGTAGCTCTTGCATCAGATTCTCTGCTCCTACACTGGGACATTTTTCCTATGCTACATGTTTCACAATCTTGAATTTCTTTACTGGATATTCACACTCCTTTAAGTGCACTTTCGAGTTTGAATATATCCCTCATGTTACGATGCCCTAAGATTTTGTGCCATTCAAAAGCTGTATGACTACCAGTGTTCTTTCCCTTAACACTATTTAGAAAATATTATCTTCCCTGCTTTTCGATATAAAAAACTGTCCCATCAGGGGTTTTCATCTTTGCACACTCAGGGGTAAAAGTCACAGTAACACCTTTTTGTGTTGCTAACTGTACAGAAAATATATCCTCTTGTATATATTGGCACATACAATGCATCTTTCACTGTTATTTTACACAGTTTACCATTACTATCATGCAGCATTACACAGGCATCCCTTTTACCTTGGACTATACCACTGGCTCAGCTTCCATCAGCCAGTTCAATCATATATTTCTTTGGATTAAAGTTTTCCTCAAAGGTCACAAATTTTTCTTTCTCACAAATAATATGTGCAGTTGCATCAGTGTCTACCAATAAATCTCTGCCACACACCTTACCTTTAGAATATTCCTCAGTATATGTGCAAAAAGCAAAATCCTTTCAGTCGTCCATCGTTGGCTCATTAACTAGGTCTATATTTTTGGCTGCATTCTTCTTAGTTTCCTTATAGTCGTTGCAATACCGCGTAGTGAAATAAGTTGCAGATTTACAATTAGAGCACCATCTTCTACTTGGCCTAAGCCTAGGTCCCTGGGTTTTATTCCTGCATTCCTTTGGCATATGACCAAGTTTTCCGCAGACATAACATTCTACTCGAAAATTTCCTTGTCTGTTTCTTAAATTCATCACACTCTCACTACTTCCTTGCTGTATGCAGGGTTTCTAGGATTCTTCAAATGCTCATAACTACTTTAAAATTAGAAAAAGTCTGTGTCTCTTTCTGCTCAAGCACAGCACGAAGCTTCTTGAATTCTGGCGGTTAACCTTTCATCACCATAGCAATAAATAGCCTATCACTTATAATCTCACCAGCTGCCTTAAGTGAAGTTGCCGCAGTTTCAGCCCCACCATGTAGTCTGTCAAGACTTCATTCTCCGTCATCTTGGGTGTGGTGAGCTGAGTGCAAAGATTTAGTACTCTTGGCATGCCCTTACCGAGATAATGGTCTCATAAAATTTGGATAGCCTTCTTACCATCATGTTTGGCATCACGAATTAGTGAGAGTCTTCTGTCATATAACAATTGGGCTAATTCTCTATATACTCGTCTGTTCTTCTCCAAGTCTGGTGATCACTAGTGAGGACGTCATGGAATTTGCGTGTCGTTAAATAACCACAAAATTTCTCTTCCTACAACTTGTATTTATCCTCATCACCAATAAAGCACAGTCGTCCTCTGGGCCCATTACCTGTAAGGTCTGTGGCCATGATTATGATAAAATCGAGCAATTATGTGGGGATTAAAAATGACAACGCAGAATATGAATTCACAGGTTAGGAGGTTTTATTTACACTAAGGGTTTTACAGAATCGTCGCTAGAGCACAGTACATATAAACAATGCCGCATAGATATGTGTATGCTAATATGCTATCCATTATATAAAAATAATTTTGAAAAAATAAATAGCAGGTCTAAATGTAGAGGCATTAGTCATGATGGTGGAGAATATATATAGGAATTAATGAAAGACACTCCTCTTGATTTACATGTCTGGGTGGGTCGGCACTCAATAACAAGAATCTGTCATTTATTTTAAGAAACATATATTAACGCATACAAAACCGTGACTTTTCAGGTATAACATATATATATATATATATATATATATATATATATATATATATATATATATATATATATATATATATATATATATATATATATATATATATATAGATATATATATATATATATATATATATATATATATATATATATATATATATATATATATATATATATATATATATATATGTGTGTGTGTGTGTGATTACCTAATTGTGATTACCTAATTGTGTTTACGGGAAAGAGCCCAAAGCTCGTATCTTCCCGTCTCCTGATCGGTTCCATTTTATACTTAGTGATACTTATCATACCTGTCCTTAAAACTATGGATTGAGATAGCATTAACTACCTCCTCGCTTAGCCAATTCCAATTATCAACTACTCTTACACTGAAAAAGTATTTCCTTACATCCTGCGAAGAAGTTTTCTTACAAAGCTTCAAACTATGACCTTTAGTTCTAGAGCCAGCCATATCAAAATATCGATCCCTATCCACTCTATGTATGTATGTATGTATGTATGTATGTATGTATGTATGTATGTATATATATATATATATATATATATATATATATATATATATATATATATATATATATATATATATATATATATATATATATATATATATATATATATATATATATATATATATATATAAGACCATACTAAGTTTTACTCTCTAACACCCCCACTTAAAACTTATTATGGCTAGACATACAAATATGACAAAATGGTATGGAGTTCTGTTAAAGCATCTTAAATAAATAAAAATTATATATCTTCTAATACTAATCATTAATTAAAAGAACAGTACCTATACTATGAGATTCAAAATTAAGTTCCCATTATATCACTAGCAAACTTTTTGAATTTTATACCAGCAGTAGGTTTCGTAAACACATCCACTACATTCTCTTCAGCTGGAATGTATTTAATTTTCACAACATTTTTCTGTACTTTAGACCTCACAAATTTGTATTTTATGTCTATGTGTCTATATCTCTGATGCTTTATAGGATTACTAGCAAGTACCAAAGCCCCTTGATTAACACAGTGCATAAGAACATTATCAAATAAATCAGATCCTATCATACATTTCAATAGTTTCTATAGAAATTTGGTTTTCTGCACAGCAGCACTCAGGAACATGTATTCTGCTTCACAAGTGGACAAAGCAACAGTTTACTGCTTTTTACTCTTCCATGATTGTGATTTTGATGAGACAATAGTTTTCTTTTGTCATTTTGTATAATTTGGATATGGTACCACGGAAGGATTTGGCAACACTACGAACGGGATGTTGTTTACAGTTTTCGGCGGATGTTTGGGGGTGAAGAGCAGTGCTTGTGAAGGTGTCGAGTTGGTTGAGTTGTGATGAATTTCCTTTATTGGTTGAGTTGTGAGATGGAATTGCTTTATTTTTGAGTTGTGGAGGCTTAACAGGAGCTCCCACTGTAGGTGTTTATTTCTTATTGTATGTGGTGGTTTGGAGAAAGGGGGCTAGAACTCAGGTTTTGAACAGTTGTGAGTGGGCTTTTAACTTCCAACACGTGCAGGTGGAGCTAAGTTGAGGTAAATGATATGCATTATTTTTTTCTATCTCAACCACAAGCTATCTAGGCTGTCTAAAAATGTCTATGGCTGGAAAAGGCAAATTGTGTGGTGAAATGATGAAACCATTTGATGGCCATGGTGCTGTGGTTGCCTGGCTAAAAAAGGCTGAGTTATTGGCGAGATTTGTGGAAATTAAGAATTTAGCCAGTTTTATACCTTTGTACCTGGAAGGAGATGCTTTGGCTCTGTATCTCAAAATGAGTGATGATGATCAGCTAGATGCCAAGAATATTGAGAGCAGCTTGAAGTTTGCCTTTTCACATGGGACGTTCGAAGCCTATGGAAGGCTTAGGAAGACACATTGGACAGGTGAGCAAGTGGATGTTTTTGCAAATGAGATCAGGCGATTAGCAGGACTGGCAGGATGAAAGGGAGAGGGTCTGGAGCAGGCCATAAAGCTGGCATTTGTGACTGGTTTCCCCAGATCGGATCTCCATGGAACTTCAGCAGGCAAAGGATGTTGAAACAGTATATATGACTGAGCTAATTGCAAGAGCTAGAGTGCTAACATCAGGTGATGGGGGTCAAGAAGTTGCAGCAGTTGTGACCAGAGGACCGTTATTAATGGTATGGCAGCAAAGGTCCCAGTTGCCGGGGGTCTCGCCATCACAAGGCCAGCAAGGTGGCAGGAAAGGATAAAATAAGATGTTCAAGGGTTGCTGTTACAGGTGTGGTGGGCCTCATATGGCAAGAGAGTGCAAGGAGCCATGACCACCCATAAAGTACTTTTAGAAAGGGGACCTGTTGATGAAGTATTGATAGACAACAGTACAGCCTTTAAATCACAGTCTTTGAAGGAGATGCTTGGCAAATGGAATATCAACCACTATTTTAAAGCTGCATATTGGCCTAGTGGGAATGGAATTGTGGAGCGACATCATCGAACCATCAAGGCCATGGCTGAGAAGGTTCAAGATTGGAGATGAGGTGTGGGTAAAGCCGCCAAACTCAAGATGCACGTCGCTATGGGGAAGGGGTACGGTGACCAACGTGATTTCCCGAAATAATGTCTCAGTAGATGGGATGCCTTGGCATGTTTTGGATATTAGGAGAGTGGTGAGCTCGTGTGCTGAGGATGGAGGGCCAGTTGAAGTACAGGAGAATGAAGTTCCACGGTGGCCGAACCGAGAAAGATGACAACCGGTTTGGATGAGAGATTATGTGGAGGGATCGTCGAGTGGGGAGGAGTGCTGAGAGATGGATGGCCATCTCTTGGTGGGGGAGTTGGTGATGCTCTTAGTGATCTTAAGATCAAGGGGGCGTGTGGTTTTGTGGAGACAATAGTTTTCGTATATAATTTTGTTGGATCTGGTAACACGGAAGGGTTTGGCAACACTGTGAGACGGGATGTTGTTTACAGTTTTCAGCAGACGTTCCAGGGTGAAAACCAGTGCTCATGGAGTTGTTGAGTTGGTTGAGTTATTTGATGGATTTCCTTTATTGGTTGAGTTTTAAGATGGAATTGCTTTATTTCTGAGTTGTGGAGGCTTAGCGGGAGCTCCCAGTGTAGGTGTTGATTTCTGATTTCTTTTTGTATGTGGCAGTTTGGACAAAGGGGGCAAAATATTGGGTTTTGAACAGTTGTGAGTGGCTTTTAACTTCCAACACGTGCTGGTGGAGTTAAGTTGAGGTAAGTAATATACATTATTTTTTCTATCTCGACCATAATGTTAGAAAAGGACCCTCTGAAGACAATCTAAAACCATATCCTTTAATACTATGTCGATCAGCTGCACTATCCCAATCAGCATCGCAAAACCCAACTAGGCTTAATTTTTTTCTGATTTCTTTAAAGTCAAACAATAATCAATTGTACTTTAAGGTATCTTAATACATGCTTTGCCATGGTCAAGTGGGTTAACAGTAGGTTTTACCATATATTGAGACAATTTAATAACTACAAAACAGAGGTCTGGTCTTGTTGCAGTCATGATATAGATTAAACTGCCAACTATTTGTCCATACAATTTTGCATCTGCCAAGTCAGGATGATCATCAAATTACTTTATTCAGGCCTATCTCGCAAGGTGATGAACTATGTTTACAATCTTGCATGTCAAAATTTACTAACATATTTGTTTACATATCTTGACTGATTCATTGTAATTACATCACCATCACGTGTGAATTTTAAGCCTAAGAAACATGGAATTTCACCTAGATCCTTCATTTGGAATTTATAACTCAAACATTTCTTTATATCATTAACGGTAGACAAAGAATTTGAAGCAACAGTAATATCATCTACCCAAATAATAACAATTGTCATCTCATTTTTAGTATGTCTGGTATATACACATGTATCTGCAAAATATTGAGAAAATTTCTTTAAGCCGTATAAAGATTTCTTTAGCTTACCTACTAATTTCTCACCATTTTAATTTTCCACAACGAAACCTGGCTTTTCTACATACAGCTCGCAATCAATGGTTGCATTTAAAAAAGCAGTTTTGACATCAATTTGATGAATTACTAAGTCATATTGAACAGCTATTTGCATTAGCATATGAAGAGATGTGATGCGTGCTGTGGGAGAGGAAGTTTCATGAAAATCAATCCCTGGTAACTGAGACCCCCCACTGGCTTCCTACGTTTTGGTAAAGGTACTAATTCAAAAGTTTCAATCTCTCTTAAAGCAGTCATCTCATCTTCCATTGCATATTGCTAAAGACCTGCATTTTTGGAAGTTACAACTTCATGGTAAGTTTTAGGTACATCAGTCAATGTATAACAGTTATCAATTATGGAATTTACAACATCATCTATTTCATCTCCTACAACAAAATTATCCAAATATCCAGGTCTTTTATCTTCTCTCTTTGGCTATCTGTTTAAATTGGTATCAGTATCCAACATGTCATCAGAAGAATTAGTTTCATTTTTTTATCATTATTGTCATCATTATTAACAGTCACTTTCATTATTTTGAACAGATTCTGGTTCAGTAACAGCATTGTCAATTACATTAAGTTATATTTCTTCTGGTTTATATATATCAACAATATTTGTGAATCTTACGCATCTTACTTTCTATATTACATCTCATTCTGGAAAATAAACAAGATAGGAAGGACTACCTTTATCATACCCAACAAAAATTCCTTTTTCACTTCTGTCATCTAACTTCTTTCTATTTTGTACATAAGCATAACATGTACTACCAAAACTGTACATACTACTAACATTCGGTCTTCGACCAGTAAACACTTCATATGGAGTTTTCTTAAGTATAACATTGAAACATCTGTTCCATATATAAATAGTAGACAATACACCATATGTCAACAAATACTTTTGTAATTTGGATTCAAGCAGCATACATCTGGCCATATTAAAAATTGACCTCCAAGTTCTCTCAATTGTTCAATTCTGATGAGGTGAATAAGGACCATATTTTTCATGCTTGATAGAATGCTAAATGAGAAGGGACTCAATTACACTAGAATTAAATTCTGTTTCGTTATCACTTCTGATTCATTTAACAGAATCATATGGTGAACAATCTGCAAAAAAAAAAAAAAAAATCTGTAGCTTTTAGAGTATCACTCTTTTGCTTAATAAAATACACCATATTAGTGCCAGAATAATCATCAATAAATCTCAGGACATATTTATAGCCTTTTTCAGCAGCTGGCTCAATAGGACCAGCCAAATCACAGTGAACAACCTCTAAAATTGATTTTGTTTTCTTGTCTGCTTCTCTGTTCCTAAAGTGTGACATTTTACAATATGTAAAGATGCCATATTCAAACTTCGATTTCTTAATAATGTTCATTCCATCAACTACATTTTCGTCCTTTACTTTCTTCACAATCTTTGCATCATCTGCAAACATTTTCAAAAATGAATTTACAAACTCTGGTAGGTCATGTATATATACAAGAAACAAAAGTGACAATAAAACTGGATCCTGTGAAATCCCAATATTGACCCTTCTCCAGTCAGACACTGAGTATTTACTCTTTGTACTCATCCATGACAATTCCGTCTATTCTTAGCATTAATTGCAGCATATTAATAAGTCCCCTATGTGGGACCATATCAAATGCCTCCTGAAAATCTAAGAATATGCAATCTGCCCAGCCCTCTCTTTCTTGTAAGATTTGGCTTACCTCATCATAAAATTCTAATAAGTTTGTTACTCTTGATCTACCTTATCTAAACCATGTTGTCTCACAGACAAGAGTTGAAGGATTCAAAGCGGTGAGAGATGCATTTTCTAAGTAGTTTCGCCATAACTTTGCAAGCTATGTTAGTCAAGGAAACAGGCCTAATGTTTACAGCTGTATCTCTCCTTCCCTTTTTGAGAATAGGTTTCACGTTTACTTGTTTCCAGCATCTTGGAATCTCTCCAGATTCCAAGAACTTTTCATAGATGATGTATAGCACCACCGGTATTGATATAGCACACTTCATAAGTACATACGATGATATGTCATTCGAACTCGTAGCTTAATGGTCATCTAAGTTTATCACACTTTGCATACGTCTGTGGCTGAAAAGATGATGTTCTGTAATACCAGCCCATGATCTTTTACCTCTGCAATCTGAGGAGGTGGAGTATTTTCTACTGTAAATACTGACTGAAACATCTTGTTTATTTCCTTGCTGATCTCTTCATCCGTCCCAGTAATGCAGCCATCTGACCTCGTTAACTTTAAAGCCTGTTCTTTGACTTTCAGTTTTCCTCTGAAAAAAAAAAAACTGTGGAAAAGCTTGGGATTTTCTTTAGCCTTCCTGGTAAATATTCTTTTCATAATCCGTCTCTGTCTCTCTTCTTGTAAGTAATAATTTCTTGTTCGTTTGTAAGTCTTCCAGGTATTTATAGTTTTCTCCTCTTATACCTGTCCAAGCATTTGTCTTTCCACTCCTAGCTCTCTTACAGTCATCAATGAGCCATTTCTTTCCGGAATAAATAACTCCTATTTTGGTGAATGGCATGCAACAAGACACTGTATTCCTCACAAAAGATTTCGTACCTCTCTTGTACAGATTTATTGTTAGATAAGGCATTCCAGTCAATAATTGCAAAAAGATAATTAAGTTTGTTGTAATCTCCTCTCAGATAGTTCCTACTCGTATCCTTTTCAGGCCCCTACCTTTAGGCAGAATATCTTCGGTGATATATTGCTTCAACAACACACAGTGGTCAACCTTTTTATATGATGGCTCACATTCAATTATGCCAATATCCAACACGTTATCTGTGAATACTTGATCAAGCAGTGATGGCTCATTCCCACCCCTGGCCCTCGTTGGTTTCAATACTTGTTGGAGTAGGAAATTTCCTTGAACACGATCTAGAAATTTCGCCCAAGTGAATCCTCATTACTGTGTTGGTCAAGATTAGTCTATCTCTCTTTAAATAAAATCTCCCATAATCGAAATTTTACACTAATTCTCCCATGCGATGTTAATAACTGAGTTTTTAATTTTAATATTACCTATATAACTTTCCTTATAAACCTCTAGCCTTTGTTGATTCCTTGGTGGGTTATATAAAACACCTATTATAATGCTCTCTGAACCAGTATTTATGCGAATAATGAATAATAATAATAATAATAATAATAATAATAATAATAATAATAATATCATTATTATAATATAATAATAATAATAATAATAATAATAGATAATAATAATAATAATAATAATAATAATAATAATAATAATAATAATAATAATAATAGCAGGGGGTCCTCAACTCACGCCAGAGTTCCGTTTCTGAAATGTGATGTAACCCGAATTTAAGTGTAAGATGGAACACACCTATAAAAGAAACTATGCTAATGCAGTCGTAAAATTTCTCCCTTTTCCATGCATCACAATCTCTAATTTAAGATTTGGGAGATCTGTTGTAACCATGAAACATCATAGCTCGAGGACAGTGTAATTTGAGGACCCTCTGTAATAATAATAATAATAATAATAATAATAATAATAATAATAATAATAATAATAATAATAATAATAATAATAATAATAATAATAATAATAATAATAATAATAATGTTTTTTGCAGTTGCCATGGGCTGAAGCAAGGCAGTTTTGCTTATCTCTCATGGGTGACCTGTTAACTATCAAGAATAGTTCTGACTACGAAAGCTTGATTAATTACATGAGACTTGCAGGTATGTAGAAAACTTTAAACTTTCTTTCAATTCTCTCAGTCAAGGTAATTTTTTTCTTTTGGATACTCTTCAGTCTATTAGACTAATATTACCTAGACAACCTAACCTGACATACCCAAACATTTTAAATTTACATTTATTCCTGAATTTTGTTGTTACATTAGGTTTTGTTTTTGGTACGTTACATTAGGTTAGTGTACACATTTAGAAGAGTTTGCAAAATAACACATTTATCTCTTTAAAATTATCGCTATTTCTTCAGGACAGCTTGACAAGTTAAGATCAATGTTATTAAATATGAACAATCCCTCCCTCACTTGTATGAAATCCTTTTCGTACCCAGTCATCCGTTTAATTCTTAATACAGTATATGGTTTTTTTTTTATATTTCAACCTGACCTAATCTTAAATACTAACCAGGTACTGATAGTTCCATCTTTTCTGTTGGGGTGATTATCTTTACTTCATCCCAAAGGTTTGCTAACAGCATTGGTAAAACCAAATATAGAAAATACATTTTTCTGTTTCGGGTGTTATTATAAAAAAGGCTCTGATTTGTCTTAGTCAAAGTCTTTCATAAATGAGATTTGTGCAGTTATTTATATAATGCATATTTGGACTGGAATATTGCTCTAGACTTTTTACCCAGAAAATGAAATTTTCCATACTCGTTACCATTTACATACAGTATGCATACAGATTGGGAGCAATACCCCTTCCAAAGGGGGTGACGGGCCTGAGCACACACCCAGTTCACTGGAAAACCCACTCACCATCTGTCACAACTTTGTTCCTTAGGGATAAAGGGTGACCAAATGCCCCCCACCACTACACTGCTTGTGTATTCCACAGTGTACGCATGTAGAGATTATTTGTTGTGGGAGCCTAGCAGCTGTAGCTGGTTTACCCCCACTGCTTCATCTTATAGCAACCCTACCTACACTCACCCGTACCAGATTTACCACTTAGTGGGTTCAGGGAAATATCTCTGTGTAGCTTTATCAAGTCACAGTATTTTGTTTTCACCAGTTCTTATTATTTGCACTTTTTTTTTTCATCCACACTCCATTGATGTAAAAAATTCACCAAGTGCTCTTTCCACTTCATCCAAGTCGCTCTTGGTCTTCTTTTCGGCCTGTTACCACTTCCTTCCTCTCTTCACACTGTTATTGCTAGACAATTACTTCCTCACACTTCAGGGATTTCTCCATAACGCACGTCGTTGCTTCTTTCACGCCCCTCTCCACACGTTCTTTCACTACATTGCACACGATTTCTGGGATACCATTCATTCAGCTAACTCACTCTTAACAAGTCTCTTTCTTCCCATCTTTTTCCAGTTACTCCATCTTTCATGGACTTTCATTCTCCCTTCCATCAAATAATATTTAGACATTTCACCACTGTCCTCTCAGAGTATACACATCCGATAGCCTGTGACACACCTTCTTGGCCACTCTACATAATCTATTAATGCCCTTCCAAATATTATTTCACCATCCACTCTAACCAGCGTATAATTAAGCACTTTCATTTTTTTAAAACAGTATTTGCAGTCATTACCTACCTCTCAATAAACATTTTTTCCACTTATATTCCCATCAGACATGAATCCTTCTCAATATCACCATCTGGTGTCTCATCTCCTATTCTAGCATTCATATCAGTCATTAATACTACAGTCACCTTCATTCTATATCCACTCCACACACTCAGTCAAACCATTCTAAGCTCCTTCTCTTTCTTCCTCAGTTTTCTTGCTTCCAGGCCTATGCACAGTCATGGACACCAGCACCTCACATCCCAATTTCATTTTTTTTCTCACATTTACCAAACTTCACTTAACCACACGCACATCTCATTTACCAGCAGAGCTCTCTCTCTCTCTCTCTCTCTCTCTCTCTCTCTCTCTCTCTCTCTCTCTCTCTCTCTCTCTCTCTCTCTCTCTCTCTCTCTCTCTCTCTCTCTCTCTCTCTCTCTCTCTCTCTCTCTCCAGACAACCATTCTACCAGACTCCCAAACTGTGTCTCACCTTTTTCTTTCAGCTTTGCTGCTCTGTGATAATACATCCATATTTCATATCAAATATGCTGCTAATTTCCCCCTTTTGCTCTCACATATTTCTCAGCCACACACACATACATATCTACTTAAAGTGATTATGGATTCTAAGTATGTCGATTCATCAGGTATAGTAACATTCCATACTTCTCTAATATGTATTTTGACAGTAAAATGCCCTTTTTGGGGGGAAAATTACTCGACACGATTTCAGTTCCAAGGTGACTAATTTTTCTTCACTATACCTATTCTAATTTATTTTACAGATTTAACTACTGATTATTGGATTGGTGGCAGATATGATCTAGACTCCAATGCCTGGACATGGAGTTCTGACGATTCCCCCATGCCGCTGGGATCACCCTTTTGGGCCACCAGGTGGGACGACGTCAGTTATTTCTTTAAATTTTGGTAGTTTAAACACTGTTCATTTTTTTTTTGGCATATTCGAATATATTTCCCTTGCGGTGTTGCAATATGACCTTTGTGCATGTACTTCAGGTACAGCAGTTCTTGCGTTCCACGTTCTCCCCCTCACACGGATCCATTTAGCTCACCTGCAAGTGCTCTTCCAGGAGCTCCTTGTTACAACTACTTGCAGGCTCCAGGCCAGCGAAATCAAGGATGGTTAGTAATACAAAGATCATAACTAAACGCTTGCAATATTGTTCTATTGTTTTCTGACATCCCACAACCTGTTCCAATGGCTTCAAATCCAGCAATACCCCTACATGTATACACTTGATTTATTTGTTGTTTTGTCGGTCTGCTTTTGGACTATCTTTTATGTTATTTATCAAGTCAATACCTTTAGTTTTATGTATATTATATATATATATATATATATATATATATATATATATATATATATATATATATATATATATATATATATATATATATATATGGTTTTATTGAAGGATTATAATGAATTAAAAAAAAAAAGCTTTAAGTACGATTTTATTCGAAATAAACACGAATACACAGCCAGCAACATAGCTGTATTCGTATTTATCAAGTTAATGGCTTTATTTATTTACTTATCTGTTTATACATTAGGTTATATTGAAGGATTATATTGAAATTATAAAACAAAACAAACACATAGCTGTAAGTACTATTTTATTCAAAATACACAGCTAGAAACACAGCTGTATTCGTATTTATCAAGTTAATAACTTTTGTTATTTACAATCACCTTGTTTTTATGCGTGTTTATACTACGCAAAATTGGAATAGTACGTCTTGAAAATAATAGTAAAAAAATACGAAATGCGCAAGCTATGCGCAAGCACATGAGAAAAAGCAAAAGTACTGGTCTAACCCTCTTATTTGTTAGTGTAATTACATGTCTACTTATAAGTTACTATTAATGTTGAATAACCATTGTACAAAATGAAAATAAATGTTTTTGTTTTGTTGTTTTTGGTTCAGTTTAGTAACTAAGCAACCGCCTCTGAGGCAGCTTCCCACCATGCTGCCATGTGCTTCAGTCTCTCTTCACCCAGTATTAACCCCCAACAACAACCAGGGGTTAGCTCTCCCCCTTCTTTCTCTTCTTCTCCTCTCTCTCCTACCACTTAAGTCACTTTCTCACTGCCACCCGCTCGTCCCAGTATGTCTGTTGCCCATCGTATATAGAGTCTTCCTACTCTTCTCTCTTCTCCTCCCTCTCCTACCACTTATGTCATCTTTGATTACCTTTGCAGATAGGGGTTCGTTCTCCCCTCCTCCTCCTCCTCCTCCTACCGCTTAAGTCGCATGCTCACCACCACCACGCACGTCCCAGTATGGCTGTTGCAGGAGCAGCTGGCCGCAGGTGAACGCGTGCTGTTTCATCCTGTCCCCTAGCTCAATGATTGGTCTGCCGATAAAGCACATTTCAGTTGTAAATATATATGGAAAGGAAATTATTAAATAATGGGTAAAGGTCCAGAATAACTCCGGCTCCTTAATTCTACCCTCCTCAATATGGTAAATTTACTTTGCATTAGCATATTTTTACTAAACTAACCTAACCTATTCTAAGGTAAGGTTAGGTTTAGATTGGGTTAAGAAGGCGCCGGAGGTATACTGGACATTTACCAAATAGTGTAATTTTTGTTTGAGACATACACAAGGAAGTAGAAGTGGGAGAGTAGTGAGGTAGGTGGAGCTTTATCAGCGGACCAATCACTGAGCTAGGGAACAGGATGAAACAGTACGCATTCACCTGTGGCCAGCCGATCCCAATTGTTGCAAACCGCATAAGGGTGCATTATTTTTTTTTTGCGGTACAGTATTTATTTGTAAATCTATATATCTTTTATTCTGTACACTATTTGTATATTACTATAAATAACTAACAGGTCTTTCAGCTTTGTTATGTACTTATAAAATATGTTTTACTTATATCTTTGGTATAGTATGTTTATGTATGGTTGTGGAATGTATCTATGCCTATTATCATTATTCCTTATGGAAATTGACTGTTTACATTACAAGTAATTTATATTACTCGTGCCTTTTAAGAACCTATCCTCGCATTGTTCCAAGAAGTGGGTGTATTTCTTTATATGTTTGGTTATATTGAAGGATTACATTCAATTTAAAATAACAACATGTAGCCGTAAATACGATTTTAATCAAAATAGTTTTTGAGCGTAGTGTGAGAATATGATGTCACACGGCATTAGAAGAGAAAGTAGAACCACCGCTTGTGTTTTCATTTGCTATCTTGTTGCGATTACTCATGACTGACATTACTATGCTTCCCAAGCATGTTAGTGATAGTTCCGATGACAGTGCCACTAAGAAAAGAAAAGCCATCACCATGGAAATTAAAATTAAAGTTGTAAACCATACTGAAATAAGCCAGTCTCTCTCTCCCTTGCAACGTCCCTTTGTGTTCAAGCCAACCAATAAAGGTAAGCTATAATGCACTGTACTGTAGTGCAATTTTTCTTTTGATATATTTTAAAGGTAAGCAATACTATTAAGTTTAGTGTTAATATTTTTTTGTCATAGATTAAGAACATATATTTTTGTACAATGTTTTAAATGATTTATTTTTATCATAGGTTGGGGGACCTAGGTTTAATTTTAGGTGTGTTCCAACTTACATCGAAATCCAACTTAAGTCAGCTGTCAGGAACGGAACCTTGACATTAAACAAGGACCCCTTGATTTATGGCCAGTGTGGATTGATTTTCTTGAATGATAAATGCTTAAGTGTCATCATATTGTTTTTACATCTGTCTAAGACCTTAATATGACATTGTAATTTTCTTCAATGTAATTTTCACACTTTTAAAGAGAGATTCACTGTAATTTTATATCCTATTGTAATAATATAAATTTATATATATCATCGCAAATATTCTTGCTATTTATGTGAATAATGCAAGAGCAGTGAAAAACTGGCATTATTTTTGTAGTTGAACGGAGTTCATTAATGAAATGTGTAATTCACAGGTGTGCAGCCTTGACTTATGAGCATTATTACTACATCACAGACGAAAAGTGTCAAGATAGTCGAAGCCCACTCTGCACTTTCAATGAGGATCTTCGCCCTGTCATCTTAACAGTACAATGAAAACAGCACTCAGTAAATACAATCTAACCTTGATATGCAAGGAATAAAAACATTCCTATTCTAGCATTAATGTACTGAACCAATGGCATATTGTTCTTCGCAACATGATTAATGTATTTTCAAAAGAATATTCCCACTAAATCAACTGTATTTCTTACAAACTTAGTTCACTCCATATCTGTAATAGAAATTCTACTACATCAGTTTTCTTCTGGTGTGTGACATTGAATATATAGCGTTTGGTTATGTCTTTTTCTTTCATTGCTTTCGGAAATATTTTTAATATTCATCAAACAGTTCACACCTTAACTTTTGATAATTTTGTATTTTTATATAATAACGCATTATTATTATTATTATTATTATTATTATTATTATTATTATTATTATTATTATTATTATTATTATTATTATTATTATTATTATTGGGCAGTTTCTTTGAGCATTCTTATGAAATATACAAAAGAAATAATTACATTATATTAAATTACACATTACCCATAAATTTTCCAGTAGAGATTCATTTTATGCACCCCTTTTCTTTTTGGACTAACCTAAACCAAACTAACTTAACTGACCTGATCTAGCTTAGCCCATCTAACCTGACCTAACTCAAATTTGAAGTTTTATATACCTTCATCAATTTTGCTTCTCCGAAGAACAAAAGATTAATTAAAATATCCAGTTCCCAGAGACTTAAAGAATAGCCGTGATGTAATAGCAAGCTGTCTACCTGAACTAAACTGTAAGCTGCCTGCTCTTTGGAGCTTTTACAGAAACAGCACTTCTGTTTACTGGGACATGTACATAATAATTTGGTGTGTCGGGACATTTAAACTTTTGTCTGCATGTTGCATCTTATGATTGCTATATACTATTATTGAGCATGCAGTAGAATATTATGAACAAAAAATACTTGCAAATAATTATTCTTGATCACAATATAAACAAGCATGTTAAAAGTTTACATCTTGGCATCATATTCTTGGTCTATGTATGTTATATTCTTGCTTATTAATTTTCGCCTTAAATACAAATGAACCCTTAGCCAACAATGAGGCACAGAGGTATTACTCTTTGGTATTTCAACCTAGATTTTTTATGACTTGAGTTTTGGGGCGTTTTTTGAATTAAAAGTCCATAAATCTGGTCTAAATAATTTTGTAGGATTTTTTTAGAAGAAACATTAGTGGTATTTTGAAATATAGTGTGAAGATGCATAGTCCACCTGAGTGAACGGATGGAGTCCTGCAATAGACACGTCCCTCACTCCTGTATATGAAGAGAGGCAATAACGGTGAAATGGCAACCATTCACCCTGCCTCCGACTCTGACAGTGAGGATGGAACCATGCCAGTTCTTCTCCAGTACGTTAACTACATTCCATGAATTTCATGTTTTTAACTTCACATATGCTATTTTTTTTTTATTGCGAATTCGTTAAAACTATAAGATGTAATTATTTTTTTTTCGGAATCTGGGTGTTTTAGGCAACCTATCTGGTCTTTGCTTAGATTGTGTGGTAACATTGGTTAGGCACCACATACACACACACACCGCGCGTTCAGTGACACACGGAACTGCTCCTCTTAAATTTTAAATTGTTTCGAGTGACTAAGTGCTTAGTGGAAAACTTTACCATAATTTCCCTAAATCTAAAATCCTGCAGAGTATTGTGAGTACAAAACTTATATTTGTCGTATGACGAGACTGTCCAAAATATTAAAGGAAAAAAAATTGAGAACATTTTTCGTGAGGGGAGAGAGAAGCTGCCGTCCAGTTCTGCCTTGAAGGAAATTTAGAAGAGTTGCCAGAGGTGAAGCCATCACATC
>JAXCGZ010013377.1:117500-119972 GCA_037179515.1 Halocaridina rubra | reverse complement strand
CCTATTACACACTGGAGAGAGTGTTCAATGTTTCCTTTGACACCTAGCCAAAAGTCCTACGACAGCCACACGAAAACCATATTTATTTGGGATGTCCTGCAGCTCTGAACCATTTGTGCAGTCTGCTAACCATTGCTAAATAATCATCTATATTGAGTGATAAACTCTGAATTCAGCCCAGACGTAAAAAACAGACGCCCTGCAGCTCTGCACCGTCTCTGTTACAATCTATTACATTGTCAACTCTCCAAGCATTATGATTGTATATATGAGAATGTTGTACATATTCTCTCTCTCTCTCTCTCTCTCTCTCTCTCTCTCTCTCTCTCTCTCTCTCTCTCTCTCTCTCTCTCTCTCTCTCTCTCTCTCTCTCTCTCTCTATCTCTCTCTCTCTCTCTCTCTCTCTCTCTATCTATCTATCTATCTATCTATCACTCTATCTATCTGTCTATCTATCTCTTTGTGTTTCTTTTTTTTTATAGCTATATCCACATCAGTAGAATTTTTAGTACATATGTGTCTTTTTAATAATAATAATAATAATAATAATAATAATAATAATAATAATAATAATAATAATAATAATAATAATAAGATTGAATACTGCTTTAGAGTACGGTCTGCATTGCTGCCTGCTGGTCTATTGTAGCCTAACCTAATCCGGGGATATATAGGATAGGTATGGTATGTATCGACAGGTGAGGTTAGGATACAGTAGACTTCATACATATTGCGAGATAAAGTGTGTACTTGAAACTCTCCTTTGTATTTTCTGGGCAGGATGCTTGTTTATGGTGTTGTGACAACTAAATATATTGTTATGCCTTTAGACCTCTCGCATATAGGCGTCAAGTGCTGAAAAATGTCAAAATGGGCCAAAGTTCAAGCTATTCTCATTATGTATGTACATACCCCTGGGAAAATACCCATACCGTCCCTACTTGTTACCCAGTAGGCCTGCTTGATTAGCACCGCCTTCTGCCCAATAGGCTTGATTGATTAGCACCACCCCAAAAGGGGAGGACTCCCTTTGGTTCAGGAAGCCTATTGACAGGCTGTCCAAGACGCCATGCCCTGCCATGTTGGTAATACAAGACAGTAAGGGTTAGCTGAACACAGAGAGCTTAGTTAGAATTTGATCAAGACAGAAATAAGATCTCTAGAACTGTATCCTAAGGAGACGGGGAACTGTGAGGTGTAGACGGGGAGCTTTGAGGTGTAAAATAAGTTTAGAAATAAATAAACTAATGTTAATTAGAAGATGCATATCTGTTATAACGCTACCTATAATTGTAAATAAGAATACAACTTTAATGACATGCAGGTGTTATCTAGTTTTCTCGTATAGAGCAGAAAAAGTTCTATACGTTAGTGGTGGCAGCTCAGTACAATTCTCTCCGAAATTACCATAAAAGAGACAACTTTTTTATGCCAGTGGAAACCCGTGCGATGAGAAAAAGAATGATGAATACAGAAGAATATAACACCTCGGTGGAGGAAATGACTGAAGACGAAAAGACTCGCTGAATCCTCGAGTTAAAGGAAGAGTTATGACGCCTGCAAACCAGTGCCGAGGCCGCTCAGTCGAGGAGAAGAAACTTGGTCGACAGCAACAGTGCCGACAGTGAGACCGACGCCCCAAACGGCGATGAACAGCCTGCTGTTCCGAACCAAGAGACGATGCAAGGCGACTCTTAGCAAGCTTAGGAAACACAGCAGGCCATGCCCCCACCCCGTGCCCTTTTTGGAAAGGCCCCAGAGTCAAAGACTGTCCTTTATACATTGACGGCACGAATGTGAGAGGCCTCGAACACCCACCCATATTTCTAGCTGCCGAGTTTCTTAAACATCTGGCTCTGTGGATGAGAAGCGTCGAGTGGACCTACGAGTACCGCATTAACGAAGTGGTACAAAGGTGCACTGGATCTGCATCTGACACGGTGGGAGAAGACGAGTGGTCGCAGATTAAAACTTGGGAAACTTTTAGAGAGCGATTCCTAAATTATTTCACAGTGAGACAGAGTGACGAAACGCTAATAAACAAAATCAGAAATTGTGCTTGAACACGCGAAGAACAGTTGAATTGGCATGCAAAGAGGATTGAATAACTAACTAACTTGGTGGGTGCGATTGCCGATAATTAGTATTGTATAGAATGCTCTGCGGATCACCATTCCACCGAGGTGCCATTTCTTGCTGAAATCTACCATGCCGATTCCCGACATAGTACAGCAGCTATTGAATTGGTTCGAGAGCCATCAAGGACATGGTCTCTCGGAAGAATAAATCAAGCAGGCCTATTGGGTAACAAGGAGGGCCTGTATGGGTATTTTCCCAGCGGCATGTACAAACTGGGGGAGGGAAAAAAGGGAGAGGAATATCCCTGTAACTAAAATATGAAAAGGGGAAATGAAAATCCCAATAATTAAAAAAAATGAAAAGGGGAAATGAAAATCCCTATAATTAAAAAAA
>JAXCGZ010013377.1:102500-110000 GCA_037179515.1 Halocaridina rubra | reverse complement strand
GTTGGAAAAGGCAGCTTAAAGCATTACTGAGACAGATGCAGTGATCTGCGAAAAACTGAACAAGGTGTTTCACTCGGTGTTCAGAGTAGAAAATTCTCCACTCCTTCATAAGAAAGAGATGAGAGATGACTGGCCAATATTAAAGAGTTTTGTCTTTTCAACTACAGAGGTGTGTAAACTGTTATGGAATAAGATGCTCATAAGGCTAAGGGTCCTGACTATATATCCTCTTATACTTAAGAAATGTGTTACATCATTATTTTTAGTACTATGCATTATAAATGAGAAGTTGCTGGAAACTTGGGATATTCCAGAGTGCTGGCAATAAGCGTGCGTGGTAGTTCTCTTCAAAAATTGAAGGAGAGATAGCTCATAAACATAGCCCTGTTTCATTGACTAGCATAGTTTGCAAATTTATGAAGAAAATACTAAGAAAACACATTCATGTGCACTTTGCATCCTTCAACTTTTTGTCAGTGAACAACGAGGCTTCAGAGAATGCAGGCCTAGGCAATGCTCGCTCATTTTATGACGAAGTAAGCTTAATATTACAACAAAGAGAGAGAGGGCTGTGCATTTTGCATATTCTTAGATTTTCAAAAGGTATTTCACTCAGTCCCAAAAGATTTTGTGGAGATATCTTGCTGTGGATGAAAATTGATTTAGAAGGAAGAGATCAAAAGGGCTCAGAGTACGACATGCAGTGTCTGATTGGAGAAAGGTTAGCAGACTTAGAAGGAAGAGATAAAAGGGTCTCAGAGTACAACGTGCAGTGTTTGACTGGAGAAAGATTAGCAGTTGGGTTCCACAGGGGTCAGTTTTAGGGTCACTTCTGCTTCTTATATATATAAAGTACCTGCCAAAATGTGATTACACATTTTATAATTATATAAGTAAATGATGCCAATATTATGGAGAGTGTAAAGACGAAAGTAATGATAGAGAACTTTAGGAAGATCTGAATAGTTGGCATGTCTGGTCAGGCAAGTGGCTAATTTGGTTCAGTGCCTCGAACAGTAACATAATATATATATATATATATATATATATATATATATATATATATATATATATATATATATATATATATATATATATATATATATATATGTGTGTGTGTGATGTGTGTGTGTGTGTGTGTGTGTGTGTGTGTGTGTGGTGGGTGGGTGGGTGGGTGGATGGGTGGGTGGGTATTTGTGTGTGATTACCTAATTGTGTTTACGGGAAAGAGCCCAAAGCTCGTGTGTGTGTGTGTGTGTGTGTGAGAGAGAGAGAGAGAGAGAGAGAGAGAGAGAGAGAGAGAGAGAGAGAGAGAGAGACATTCTTTGTATATTGTTCTTAATCTCTAAGTAAAATGAGAATAGTTTTGTACACAAAGTCAACTATCATACCATTTTACTATTTCTGTAAAATAGTAAATGTACTGGACTTAAATTCCATAACTTAATAGCTCTCTTATCCGTAATTGTTTCCACTTACATAGGGTCGCTGATTTTCGGAAACCGTTTCGATTCTTTTCTATTTCTTGTATCACTCATGGTTATGTCGCTGTCACTTACATCCATTTTCACGTTATTTTTACGGCCATATGTTCTTGCAGACACCAGCCCTCGTGTGGCGGTTTACTTTAGTGCTCCTAATCATATCTACATAGATTAATATACTTAAATTAATATTGCCTTTTATATATATGAAAAAAAACTCAACATATTTAAAAGACTATCTTATAAGAATTTGGCATAGCAATTATATATAGGTTCAATATACATATATATATATATATATATATATATATATATATATATATATATATATATATATATATATATATATATATATATATATATATATATTATATATATATATATATATTAATTTTTGCATTCTATTATTTTCATATTGTTACGTTTTTATATAATTTATATATGTCTGTTATTAATTTATTTTTTCCTATTTAAATTTTCCATAATATTCACATATGTCATATTTTCATGCACCAAATTTTCCTATCTCGGTATATATCTTGTTTTCATATTTTCATACTTTTAATACGTGTGTATATGTTTTTCATACTTATAACCTTTTTCATATTTTCATATATTCATATTCATCTCATATTTTCATATTTTCAAATTTTTTCCTTAATTATATTTTTCATATATATTACCATTTTCATCATGTTCATATATTCATATTTTTATTTTATATTTTTTCATATATTCATATTGTTAGATTTTTCATATTTTCATTTTTTTTTCATTGTTTCAATGTGTCTTATGAATGAAATAGAAAATTTATTTGCATCTCTCACGTGTTTTTTTTTTTATTAATAATCTATCATAGTTTATCATATTTTCATTATTGATCATAATTTTCATATATTAATATTTTCATAGTTTTCATAAATATCATTTTAGATTTTTCCTATCTATTGTGTTCAGGTTTTTTCATATTTTCATATTTTCACGTCTTATATGTCATAGCTTCATAATTTTCTTTTATACATATTTTAATAATCATATATTTTCAATTTTTTTTACAAATTTTTTAGCTATTATGTATTCATACATATGTTCGCATTTTTCATATTGTTATATATCCATATGTTGATATATTTCAAGCTTTAAATACATTTCATACTCTTCTATTTTCATATTTCTTTAATACTTAAAGACTTTCATGATTAATTTTTCATATTTTTATATTTTTCATATTTTCATATTTTCATATTTTTCATATCATTAATGTTTTGATATTTTTCATATCTTATTTATTTTGCACTCTTCCATATTTTCATGTTATTCATATTTTCATACTTTAATGCATCCTTATTTTCATATTGTCATATTTACCTCCTTTACATATATTTCTTATTATTCATATTTTTCATATTTTTCATATATTCATATTTTGATGTACATCATACTTGCATATATTTCTGATTTCTAGATATTTCATATTTTAGTTTTTTTGGATATTCATATTTTCTTGTTTTATATATTTCATATTTTCATATTTCCGTATTTTCATATTTTCGTATTTCCGTATTTTCATATATTCATATTTCCGTATTTTCATATTTTCATATTTCCTTATTTTCATATTTTCATATTTCCGTATTTTCACATTTTCATATTTCCGTATTTTCACATTTTCATATTTCCGTATTTTCATATTTTCATATTTCAGTATTTTCATATTTTCATATTTCAGTATTTTCGTATATTCATATTTTCATATTTCCGTTTTTTCATATTTTCTTATTTCCATATTTTCAGAATTTCATATTTCCGTATTTTCATATTTTCATATTTCCGTATTTTCAAATTTTCATATTTCCGTATTTTCATATGTTCATATTCATAGTTTTCTTATTTTAAGTTTTTTCATATTTTGCTGCTTTTCATATTTCAGTATTCTCATATTTTGTTATTACTATGTTTTCATATAAACACATTTTCATATTATGTTCATTATATGTTCTTATGGTTCATATTTTTTATATTTTTAAACAGACGGAGTAGCCGGGAATTATGTCTACAGGAGGGGTACACCTGGGTCCCCCCCGGACTCACAAGTGAACAGGTAAGAGAGAGAGAGAGAGAGAGAGAGAGAGAGAGAGAGAGAGAGAGAGAGAGAGAGAGAGAGAGAGAGAGAGAGAGAGAGAGAGAGAATTTTGATATTGTTTTCTTTTAGACTTACAATAGTTATTGATAATGTAGAGTTGTGGTTATTATTATTGTTATTATTATTATTATTATTATTATTATTATTATTATTATTATTATTATTATTATTATTATTATTATTATTATTATTATTACTATTATTATTATTATTATTATTATTATTATTATTATTATTATTATTATCATTATTATTATTATTATTATTATTGTTGTTGTTGTTGTTGTTGTTTTTTATTATAGCAGTAATAATATATGATAATGATAATAATAATGATAACATAAATAATAATAATAATAATAATAATAATAATAATAATAATAATAATAATAATAATAATAATAATAATAACAATAATAATAATAATTATAATAATAATAATAATAATAAGAGTAGTAGTAGTAGTAGTAGTAGTAGTAGTAGTAGTAGTAGTAGTAGTAGTAGTAGTAGGATGCAGTAATATTATATCGAATAAACTTTATTTATTTATTTATTTATTTTTAAAGTAAATTTGAGCTGCAAAAATTCTATCTAACCTAAATTTTCCACATAAATTCTATCTAATTATAGCCTGACCACAAATTGCCACAGAAAGTATCTAAATATAAATTATTCCCCAAATTATCCACAGATATTCTAGTTAATTATATGGTTTTTCCTTAAAACTTTCCCCAGATATACGCTTAGATATTCCCTAGATATTTCCCAGATCTATGCCTACTTATTCTCAAGATCTTTTCCTACATATTTCCCAAATATTCTTCAGAGCCATGCCTACATATTCCTCAAATATTTATCAGATCTGTGTCTACATATTCCTCAAATATTCCCCAAATCTATGTCTACTTTTTTCTCCAAATAATGCACGGATCTGTGCCTACCTATAACCCAAATATTTCTCATATCTAAGCATACTTATTCATCAATTCTAAATTTGGATATTCCAGCAATATTTCCCAGATGTATGCCTACTTATTCCCCAGATCTATACCTATAGATTCCTTAAATATTCCCCAGATCTATGCCTACACATTCCCCTAATATTCCCCAGATCTATACCTGCTTATTCCCCAAATAAGCCCCACATCTAATGCCTACATATTCCCCAAATATTTGCCTACATCTTCCCCAAATATTCCCTAGATATTTGCCTACATATTCCCTAAATATTCCTCAGATCTACGCTTACAGTGTCCCCCATATTTTTTTCCCCCAGATTTACGATTACATGAGCTGTCTGCCGGGGCATAAGGTACCAAGGTTGGGAACGCCTGGAGAGAAAGCGCGGGAAAGGCAATTGATGCTCCAACTGCCCAAGCAGGACTTGGCCCTGGCTTACACGAGGCACGTCGAGCCCCAATACCACACCTCCTTCAAGGACTTCGTCGCCGCCAGGAACGATATTGCCCTCGATATCGGCGTCATCAAACATCACATTCCACATGACATCGTAAGTATCGTCTCTTCTTCTTCTTCTTCTTCTTCTTCTCCTTCTTCTTCTTCTTTTTCTTCTACTCTTCGATATGGGCGTTATTTTTTATATATATTTATACAATCTATAAATATTTATTTATTTATTTATTTATTTATTTACTTGGAACACCTACAGTTTTGCGGGCCATACCAATGTTCAAAACCTACCAATAGATGGCACTAGGCTCTAACTAGAGAACTGGCTGATGAATACACAACAAAAATGGCGACAATAGGCATACGAAGCAATTTTTTACTATCCTAACTAAAAATACCTACCTAACCTCTTAGTCAGCCCCCTGGAACCCCCCCCCCACCCCCCCATTATACAGGTTAGGGTCGAACTACTTACTTGAGCGGAGGGGTGAGGTCGTTGAGCGGCATGGCCCGCAAAACTGTAAACTACCCTTATTATTTATTTATTTATTTATTTATTTATTTATTTATTCATTCATTCTTTCTTTCAGTAATGTCTATTTTTTATTTATTTATATATATTTATTTTATTTTATTCATGTGTTTATTTAGCTTATAATTATGTGTTTAATCCTGTTCAATGTATTTATAATATATCTATTTTCATATCTTTTTCATATATTTAATTTCCCAATGTTTCTATTTTTTTTTTTTTACATTTCATTCATGTTATAATTTCCCTAGTTTCCCAATATGTGTGTGTATGTGTGTGTCTCTTTTTAATATAATGAATTGCTTTGCACTATTCTATGTAGTCTATTTATTATATGATATATTTCTGGCTCATAAGCACAATATTCCCTCAAGCCTTGAATGCAAATTTCCTCTATAGTTTGGTTACCCCTAAAATACCAAAAAAATGTACGTTTTCTTTAAAGTTTTAAAATCAAAGAAAACGTATTTGAACATAGACTATTATAGAATGCTTATTGTGCATTCTCTCTGAAAAGTTTTATAAACTATAGAGCTTATATTAGGCCTATGCCTTGATTAACATATTTAATACCTTAAAAATGTTAATTTTTTTTTTTACTTTCACACTCACAATTAGTTGATAAAATGCTGGAATCTATCTAAAAAATGATAATAATAAATTCTATTATGAATCATTTTTTAAGGAATGTGAAATCAGTTATCTAACCTAACCAAACATAACCTAACATTATAATGGATTTCGTGAGATAATTCCCGAACTGAGGAAGTGAAACGAAACATTTAGCAAATTTGAGTAATTAAACAAATATTTAAATAGTTTACTTTTGAGTGTATAGTAGCTATATACAATAAAATTCATATTATTATTTTTTTCACATTGAAATACTGAAGCAGCATTGTCTCTGCCCTTATAATCTTGCTTATGTTAAGCAAATATTTATTTTTTTCTTTTATATGAATTAAAGATTATATATACGAAGTTTTGGCTACCATAAACTCACTTATGTAAAACAAATCTGTTGTTTAAAGAAACGGGAACCTAGCTTTTTAATGCCTCTTAGCTCCTCTCCTCTTACACAAGCGATAATCCTCCCTAGCTAGGGGCGGAGATTGACTATAATCCACCTGGATTCCCACACAACTTCGTCATCCTCGCCTTCAACAACATGCAACGCAAAGGACCTCTTTGAAATTCTGCTACTCTATTCTCTCCTGTGTCCTCACTTGAGCATCTTTCACACGACGCCACTATGGTGGCGCCACCATATGCTTTCACTGATTCATATGTAACCGTTTCGACATGGCCGCGCCACATTTGGCGCTGCCACGTCTAAACGGTTATATTTGAATCAGTGAAAACATACGGTGGCGCCACCATGGTGGCGTTGTGTGAAAGAGGACTTATATAGGTTCAGCCTCGCGTCTGGTACTAATCACTTTACACCGCATATGGCCACAGAATTATTCTAGTCTTTACTTGAACCTGTAGGAAAAGTATATTTACAGAATTGTTTTATCATATTCCATTCCTTCTTCGCCTCCTGCAGGAATATCCTGTCTCTGAGAATACCTTGCAAAAACACATCTTTATAATTGTATTATAGTTATTAATGTTGTTAGGCCAGAACTGTAGGGCAGTTATTTACAGTTAATACATTATTTATATTTTCTTATACCGGTTCCTCCTTCTGCGCCTTCTATAGGAGAGAGGTGTCTCAAATTATACTTTTATGCAAACATATTTTTCTTGTTTTTATCACTATAAGTACTCTCGTTAGTGTAGCCGTCGTGGCCGAGTGGTAACGCTCGCTACTTTGATTCCTCAGGTCATAAGCTCGAGGCCCGCCACGGTCTGAGGTTAGAAAGGGCATTCACTCAGGGTAACGGTCGCACCTGCCAAAAACCAATGTTCTCCGCAAGAAGGTACCA
>JAXCGZ010013377.1:80000-92500 GCA_037179515.1 Halocaridina rubra | reverse complement strand
GTCTAATGCTATGATGTATAAGCTTTACTCAGTCATCTGATTATTCATTGTAAATTGATAATTTTTATACACATCTGTTAATTCAAGATAATTTTTTAATTATCTAATAAAGCAAAATATTTCTGTTCATTGTAATTGTATGTTTTACCATCTTACTTATTTCCTCAATTACTTGTTTACTTTTAAGCGTTCTCTTAGTTTTGTAAAAGACTAGCCATTGTCAAAATGGAAAAGTTTGTTTGTTTTGTTTGTTTGTTTGTTTGTTTGTTTGTTTTTGTCTGTTTGTTTTTGTTTGTTTGTCTGCTTGTTTTATTGTTTTTTTGTTTGTGAGTGTGATATTGTACGCTCAACACTTATAGTATTGTCATGCTATTATTGAGTTATGCAATTGTTTGTGCAGATGCGTCTGTATGTGTGTATTCTCAAAATGGTGTATTTTTGTATTTGTGAATGTGTTTTGTATGTTTATCACATTACGTATTATCACTCTGTTGTTGATGTATACATGTTTTTGTATGTGTATGTGTGCATGTGTATATCCTCTGTGGGGGTATTCGTGTTTATTTGTGTATTTGCGTATGTTTTTGTGTATTTCATTCTTTTTTTGTTTTCACAATAGTATTGGCAGAATCAGAAGTGTTCTAAGTATATGTGTGTGTTTGTATGTGTGTGTGTGTGTATATGTGTGTGTGTGTGGGTGGGTGGGTGGGTGGGTGTTGGTGGGTGGGTGGATGTGGGTGGGTTGGTGGGTGGGTAGGTGGTGTATTCTCAACTTTGGTGGTAAGTGGGTATTCTCCAATAGGTGTATTGTGTATTTGTGAATGTGTTTTTGAATATACTGCACTTTTTCGTGTATTGTAAAATCGAGTGTTTGTGTGTATTCTACACAGATTTTCCAGGGGGTGTTTTCGTGTATTTGCGAATGTGGTTTTGTGTATTTAATAATTTCTTGTGTTTTTGTTTGTATGTGTTAGAGAGAGAGAGAGAGAGAGAGAGAGAGAGAGAGAGAGAGAGAGAGAGAGAGAGAGAGAGAGAGAGAGAGAGAGAGAGAGAGAGAGAGTAATGTAGAAGTACATTGTATTCTACACTCTGCGTTTGGTGGTAAGTGTTTTCTACAGTGAGTGTATTTGTATAATTGTGACTGCATTTTTTTATGCTTTACACTTTCCTGAATTACCATGTTAATATGAATGTATGTTTTTGTCTGTGTGTGTGTATATGTATAGGGTATTCTCAAAAGGGTGTATTGTACATGTGTATATGTAGATGTGTATAGTGTATTACACTTCGTACTATCATCAATAATATAAAACTGTGTCTGTGTATATATGTATGTGTGCATTTGTGTATTCCCCAAAGGGTGTATTTGTCTGTTTACACTTTTACGTGTTAAGTTAGTATTAATGTAGTATTGTTTGTTTGTTTTTAATGTGTCTGTATTTGAGTAAATATACATGTGTTTTTCTTATTTTATGCATTATTAATGTAGACTTGTGCGTGCTTGGGTGTGTACGTGCATGTGTGTACTCCCGAGAGTGTATATGTGTAAATGTTTACATGCTTATGTGTGTTCTACACTTATTTTGTGTAATCATACGAATGTTAAATTTGTGCACTGGCCTCTTCTGTTTTTAGTGTGTGTGTGTATATTGTGAATGTATATTGTATAGTTTGTGCTTTTTCACGTGGAAAGTGCTAATATTAATGTGAAATTGTGTGTGTGTGTGTGTGTATGTGTGCGTGTTTGTGCATTTAATATGCACAGTGTTTTGTATTACATACTCAGTATATAGTCCCGTGTATTCACCAAAGGGTATATTTGTGTATTTGCGAATTTTTTTGTGAGTTCTATACTTTTCGACTTATCATATTAGTATCAATCATAATTGTGTGCGTATGTACGTATATGTGTGTGTTATCACCAAAGAATACACTTTTTTATTTATCAGTATTATGAACATACAATTGTTTTGGTATTAAATGTGGGTTTGTGTATGTGTAATATACAAGTACGTCATATTTGACACAGCGATTGATGAATAGTGTGTATTCTCCAAAAGGTGTATTGTGTATGTGTGAATGTATTTTTGTATATCCCACACTTTTTTTTATGTGAAATTATGTTTGTTTGTTTGTGCGCGTGTGTGTGTATTCTCCAAAGGATGTATTGTGTATTTGAGGATGTAATTTTGTAAATACTACTATTTGCGCGCGCTCGTGTGTGTGTGTGTGTAATTACCAAATTTGCTTACGGGAAAGAGTCCCATGCTCGTAAATTCCCGTCTCCTGGTCGGTTTCAATTTATACTCAGTGGTACTTATCATATTTGTCCTTAAAACTATGAATTCAGTTAGCACTAACTACCTCCTAGCTTAGCAAATTCTTATCATCAACTATTCTTACACTAAAAAAAAAAACATCCTGCAAAGAAGTTTTCTTACGAAGCTTCAAAGAATGACCTCTGGTTCTAGAGCCAGCCATATCAAAATATCAATCCTTATCCACTCTGTTAACACTATGAAGGAATTTAAAGAGCGTCACCATATCCCCCCTCATTCTTCTAACTTCGAATGATGGCAAGTCTGATTCCCTCAGCCTCTCCTCATAACTGAGATTGCGTATTAAGTGTACCAGTTTTGTGGCATATTTTTGAGCTTTTTCCTGCCTATTTATATGTTTTTTCAAGTGCAGATTCCGAATGGGGGCTGCATATTCAAGCTTTGGCCTCACATAAATTACGTAAATATTTCTGAACATTTCCTTATCCATGTGTCTGAAGACTACCCTTACATTTGCTAAGAGAGCATATACCATTTTTATGCAATCTGCCAATGTGCTTATTCCTAGATCTCTCTAATTTTCTGTCTCTTGAAGTTGTACTCCAGCCACCGAGTAGTCAAGCTTGGGCCTTCTTGCACTTGTACCCATTCTCATTACCTTACATTTTGAAATATTGAATTTCATCAGCTACTTTTCTGTCCACTCATGCAGATTATTTAGGTCTTCTTGAAGCTCTCCACCATTGTTCTCGTTTCTTACTTTCTTCACAATCTTTGCATCATCTGCAATCATATTCTTGAATGAATTTA
This sequence comes from Halocaridina rubra, assembly GCA_037179515.1. Classification (NCBI taxonomy): domain Eukaryota; kingdom Metazoa; phylum Arthropoda; class Malacostraca; order Decapoda; family Atyidae; genus Halocaridina; species Halocaridina rubra. Next base: position 89,411 of record JAXCGZ010013377.1, on the reverse strand, counting down.
AAGACTCTGGTAGGTCATTTACATATACAAGGAACAAAAGTGTCTCTTAACCTGAACCCTGTGGAACCCCACTACTAACTCTTCTCTATTCAGACACTGATTGTCTTACTCTAACCCTCTGTTCCCTTCCCTCTAAGTATGTTTCTTTTTCCTTCCAAAGCATTTCTATCTATTGTCACCATTATTTGCAGCTTCTTAATAAGCCTCCCGTTTGGGACAGATCAAATACCTTCTGGAAGACTAGGAGTATATAATCAGCCCAGCCCTCTCTCTCCTGTAAGATTCGGCTTTCCTCATCACCATAAAATTCTAATAAGTTTGTTACTGTTGATCTGTCTTCTCTGAAGCCATGTTGTCTCACTGACAGAAAGGTGAAGGATTCCAAGTGAAGAGCGCTGCCTTTTCTTAGCAATTTCTCCATAACTTTGCAAACTATGCTGGTCAAGGAAAAAGTTTGTGTGTAATTACCTAATAGTTATTACCTAATTGTGTTTACGGAAAGAGCCCAAAGCTCGTATCTTCCCGTCTCCTCATCGGTTCCATTTTAGACTTAGTGATACTTATCATACCTGTCCTTAAAACTAAGGATTGAGATAGCATTAACCACCTCCTCGCTTAGCGAATTCCAATTATCAACTACTCTTACACTGAAAAAGTATTTCCTTACATCCTGCAAAGAAGTTTTCTTACGAAGCTTCAAATTATGACCTCTAGTTCTAGAGCCAGCCATATAAAAATATCGATCCCTATCCACTCTATCATAACCATGAAGGAATTTAAAGACTGTCACCATATCCCCCCTCACTCTTCTAGCTTCGAGTGATGGTAAGTCTAATTCCCTCAGCCTCTCATCATAACTGAGATTGCGTATTTCTGGCACCAGTTTCGTGGCATGTCTTTGAACTTTTTCAAGCTTAGCTATGTGCTTTTTCAAGTGCGGATTCCAAAAGGGGGCTGCATATTCGAGTTTTGGTCTCACATAGGTTACATAAATATTTCTGAACATTTCCTTGTCCATGTGCCTGAAGGCTACCCTTACATTTGATAAGAATGCATATGCTGCCCTTACTATGCCATTTATATGTATTTCTGGAGACAAATATGCCAGTATGTTTACTCCTAGATCTCTCTCATTTTCTGTCTCTTGAAGTTGTACTCCAGCCACCGAGTAGTCAAGCTTGGGCCTTCTTGCACTTGTACCCATTCTCATTACCTTACATTTTGAAGTATTGAATTTCATTAGCCACTTTTCTGACCACTCATGCAGATTATTTAGATCCTCCTGAAGTTCTCTACCATTGTTCTCGTTTTTTACTTTCTTCACAATCTTTGCATCATCTGCAAACATATTCATGAATGAATTTACAGACTCTGGTAGGTTATTTACATATACAAGGAACAAAAGTGGCCCTAAAACTGAACCCTGTGGAACTCCACTACTAACTCTTCTCCATTCAGACACTGAGTGTCTTACTCTAACCCTCTGTTCCCTTCCTTCTAAGTAAGTTTTTATACATTCCAAAAATTTCCACCTATTCTAGCCATTGATTGCAGCTTCCTAATAAGTCTCCCATGTGGAACAGTGTCAAACGCTTTCTGTAAGTCTAGGAATATGCAATCTGCCCAGCCCTCTCTTTCCTGTAAGATTTGGCTTACCTCATCATAAAATTCTAATAAGTTTGTTACTGTTGATCTACCTTCTCTGAAGCAATGTTGCCTCACTGACAAAAAGTTGAAGGATTCCAAGTGAAGAGAGATATGTTCCTTAGTAGTTTCTCCATAACTTTGCAAACTATGCTGGTCAAGGAAACTGGTCTATAGTTCAGAGCCGTATCCCTCCTTCCCTTTTTGAAGATAGGTATCACATTTGCTTGTTTCCAGCATCTTGGAATCTCCCCCGACTCCAGTGACTCCTTAAATATGATACTTAGTGCCACTGATATTGTGTTTGTGCATTTTTTAAGCACATGAGGGGATATGTCATCAGGACCTGTAGCTTTATGAACATCTAAATCCATCAGCGCTTTGCATACCTCTGTGGCTGTAAGGTTGATGTTCTCTAATACTGGCCCTTGAGCTTCTATCACTGCAATCTGAGGGGGTGGGGTATTTTCTACTGTAAATACTGACTGAAACTCCTTGTTCAATTCTTTGCAGATCTCTTCATCCGTCTCAGTGATGCTTCCATCCGCTCTCTTTAGCGGATGGAAGCATCACTGAGACGGATGAAGAGATCTGCAAAGAATTGAACAAGGAGTTTCAGTCAGTATTTACAGTAGTGTGATATGTGTGTGTGTGTGTGTGTGTGTGTGTGTGTGTGTGTGTGTGTGTGTGTGTGTGTGTGTGTGTGTGTGTGTGTGTCTGCCTGTCTATCTGTCTGTCTGTCTGTCTAGAAATGACCAACAAAACTATAACAAATGACAGACAAAAATAATATTTAAACAAAATGTGACTGTCATTTGGATGGTCCAACTTTGTGTGTGATTACCTAATTGTGATTACCTAATTGTGTTTACGGGAAAGAGCCCAAAGCTCGTATCTTCCCGTCTCCTCATCGGTTCCATTTTAGACTTAGTGATACTTATCATACCTGTCCTTAAAACTATGGATTGAGATAGCATTAACACCCTCCTCGCTTAGCCAATTCCAATTATCAACTACTCTTACACTGAAAAAGTATTTCCTTACATCCTGCAATGAAGTTTTCTTACGAAGCTTCAAACTATGACCTCTAGTTCTAGAGCCAGCCATATAAAAATATCGATCCCTATCCACTCTATCATAACCATGAAGGAATTTAAAGACTGTCACCATATCCCCCCCTCACTCTTCTAGCTTCGAGTGATGGTAAGTCTAATTCCCTCAGCCTCTCATCATAACTGAGATTGCGTATTTCTGGCACCAGTTTCGTGGCATGTCTTTGAACTTTTTCAAGCTTAGCTATGTGCTTTTCCAAGTGCGGATTCCAAAAGGGGGCTGCATATTCGAGTTTTGGCCTCACATAGGTTACATAAATATTTCTGATCATTTCCTTGTCCATGTGCCTGAAGGCTACCCTTACATTTGATAAGAATGCATATGCTGCCCTTACTATGCCATTTATATGTATTTCTGGAGACAAATATGCCAGTATGTTTACTCCTAGATCTCTCTCATTTTCTGTCTCTTGAAGTTGTACTCCAGCCACCGAGTAGTCAAGCTTGGGCCCTCTTGCACTTGTACCCATTCTCATTACCTTACATTTTGAAGTATTGAATTTCATTAGCCACTTTTCTGACCACTCATGCAGATTATTTAGATCCTCCTGAAGTTCTCTACCATTGTTCTCGTTTTTTACTTTCTTCACAATCTTTGCATCATCTGCAAACATATTCATGAATGAATTTACAGACTCTGGTAGGTCATTTACATATACAAGGAACAAAAGTGGCCCTAAAACTGAACCCTGTGGAACTCCACTACTAACTCTTCTCCATTCAGACACTGAGTGTCTTACTCTAACCCTCTGTTCCCTTTCTTCTAAGTAAGTTTTTATCCATTCCAAAACATTTCCACCTATTCTAGCCATTGATTGCAGCTTCCTAATAAGTCTCCCATGTGGAACAGTGTCAAACGCTTTCTGTAAGTCTAGGAATATGCAATCTGCCCAGCCCTCTCTTTCCTGTAAGATTTGGCTTACCTCATCATAAAATTCTAATAAGTTTGTTACTGTTGATCTACCTTCTCTGAAGCCATGTTGCCTTACTGACAAAAAGTTGAAGGATTCCAAGTGAAGAGAGATATGTTTCCTTAGTAGTTTCTCCATAACTTTGCAAACTATGCTGGTCAAGGAAACTGGTCTATAGTTCAGAGCCGTATCCCTCCTTCCCTTTTTGAAGATAGGTATCACATTTACTTGTTTCCAGCATCTTGGAATCTCCCCCGACTCCAGTGACTCCTTAAATATGATACTTAGTGCCACTGATATTGTGTTTGCGCATTTTTTAAGCACATGAGGGGATACGTCATCAGGACCTGTAGCTTTATGAACATCTAAATCCATCAGCGCTTTGCACACCTCTGTGGCTGTAAGGTTGATGTTCTCTAATACCGGCCCTTGAGCTTCTATCACTGCAATCTGAGGGGGTGGGGTATTTTCTACTGTAAATACTGACTGAAACTCCTTGTTCAATTCTTTGCAGATCTCTTCATCCGTCTCAGTGATGCTTCCATCCGCTCTCTTTAGCCTTAAAACCTGTTCTTTTACCTTCAGTTTTCCTCTGATAAAGCTGTGGAAAAGCTTGGGATTTTCTTTAGCCTTCCTGGTGATGTCCCTCTCATAGTCTCTCTCTGCCTCTCTCCTTTTACTTAGGTAGTCATTTCTTGCTCTTTTGTAGGTTTGCCAGGCATTTATGTTTTTTCTCCTCCTATACCTTTTCCAGCATTTGTCTCTCCACTCCTTAGCTCTTTTACACCCATTATCGAACCATTTCTCTCTGGCATGAATTACACCTACTTTGGTGACAGGTATGCAGCAATCTACTATCTTCCCATATTTCTCGCAAAAGATGTCATACATTTCTTGTACAGATTTGTTGTAAAATAAGGTTTTTCAGTCAATAACTGCAAAAAGCTCATTCATTTTTATGTAATCTCCTTTCCGATAGTTCCTCCTCATGTCCTCAGTGCCTCTACTCTCAGGAAGAATATCTTCAATGATATACTCCATCAACAACACACAGTGGTCATTCTTTCCAATTGGTGGTTCATACTCAATTTTTTCAATATCCAACACATTATCTGTGTGTGTGTGTGTGTGTGTGTGTGTGTGTGTGTGTGTGTGTGATTACCTAATTGTGATTACCTAATTGTGTTTACGGGAAAGAGCCCAAAGCTCGTATCTTCCCGTCTCCTCATCGGTTCCATTTTAGACTTAGTGATACTTATCGTACCTGTCCTTAAAACTATGGATTGAGATAGCATTAACTACCTCCTCGCTTAGCGAATTCCAATTATCAACTACTCTTACACTGAAAAAGTATTTCCTTACATCCTGCAAAGAAGTTTTCTTACGAAGCTTCAAACTATGACCTCTAATTCTAGAGCCAGCCATATCGAAATATCGATCCCTATCCACTCTATCATAACCATGAAGGAATTTAAAGACTGTCACCATATCCCCCCTTACTCTTCTAGCTTCGAGTGATGGCAAGTCTAATTCCCTCAGCCTCTCATCATAACCGAGATTGCGTATTTCTGGCACCAGTTTCGTGGCATGTCTTTGAACTTTTTCAAGCTTAGCTATGTGCTTTTTCAAGTGCGGATTCCAAAAGGGGGCTGCATATTCGAGTTTTGGCCTCACATAGTTTACATAAATATTTCTGAACATTTCCTTTGTCCATGTGCCTGAAGGCTACCCTTACATTTGATAAGAATGCATATGCTGCCCTTACTAAGCCATTTATATGTATTTCTGGAGACAAATCTGCCAGTATGTTTACTCCTAGATCTCTCTCATTTTCTGTCTCTTGAAGTTGTACTCCAGCCACCGAGTAGTCAAGCTTGGGCCTTCTTGCACTTGTACCCATTCTCATTACCTTACATTTTGAGGTATTGAATTTCATTAGCCACTTTTCTGACCACTCATGCAGATTATTTAGATCCTCCTGAAGTTCTCTACCATTGTTCTCGTTTTTTACTTTCTTCACAATCTTTGCATCATCTGCAAACATATTCATGAATGAATTTACAGACTCTGGTAGGTCATTTACATATACAAGGAACAAAAGTGGCCCTAAAACTGAACCCTGTGGAACTCCACTACTAACTCTTCTCCATTCAGACACTGAGTGTCTTACTCTAACCCTCTGTTCCCTTCCTTCTAAGTAAGTTTTTATCCATTCCAAGACATTTCCACCTATTCTAGCCATTGATTGCAGCTTCCTAATAAGTCTCCCATGTGGAACAGTGTCAAACGCTTTCTGGAAGTCTAGGAATATGCAATCTGCCCAGCCCTCTCTTTCCTGTAAGATTTGGCTTACCTCATCATAAAATTCTAATAAGTTTGTTACTGTTGATCTACCTTCTCTGAAGCCATGTTGCCTCACTGACAAAAAGTTGAAGGATTCCAAGTGAAGAGAGATATGTTTCCTTAGTAGTTTCTCCATAACTTTGCAAACTATGCTGGTCAAGGAAACTGGCCTATAGTTCAGAGCCGTATCCCTCCTTCCCTTTTTGAAGATAGGTATCACATTTGCTTGTTTCCAGCATCTTGGAATCTCCCCCGACTCCAGTGACTCCTTAAATATGATACTTAGTGCCACTGATATTGTGTTTGCGCATTTTTTAAGCACATGAGGGGATATGTCATCAGGACCTGTAGCTTTATGAACATCTAAATCCATCAGCGCTTTGCATACCTCTGTGGCTGTAAGGTTGATGTTCTCTAATACCGGCCCTTGAGCTTCTATCACTGCAATCTGAGGGGGTGGGGTATTTTCTACTGTAAATACTGACTGAAACTCCTTGTTCAATTCTTTGCAGATCTCTTCGTCCGTCTCAGTGATGCTTCCATCCGCTCTCTTTAGCCTTAAAACCTGTTCTTTTACCTTCAGTTTTCCTCTGATAAAGCTGTGGAAAAGCTTGGGATTTTCTTTAGCCTTCCTGGTGATGTCCCTCTCATAGTCTCTCTCTGCCTCTCTCCTTTTACTTAGGTAGTCATTTCTTGCTCTTTTGTAGGTTTGCCAGGCATTTATGTTTTTTCTCCTCCTATACCTTTTCCAGCATTTGTCTCTCCACTCCTTAGCTCTTTTACACCCATTATCGAACCATTTCTCTCTGGCATGAATTACACCTACTTTGGTGACAGGTATGCAGCAATCTACTATCTTCCCATATTTCTCACAAAAGATGTCATACATTTCTTGTACAGATTTGTTGTAAAATAAGGTTTTTCAGTCAATAACTGCAAAAAGCTCATTCATTTTGATGTAATCTCCTTTCCGATAGTTCCTCCTCATGTCCTCAGTGCCTCTACTCTCAGGAAGAATATCTTCAATGATATACTCCATCAACAACACACAGTGGTCACTCTTTCCAATTGGTGGTTCATACTCAATATTTTCAATATCCAACACATTATCTGTGAACACTAGATCAAGTAGTGATGGCTCATCCCCACCCCTGGCTCTTGTTGGTTCCATTACATGTTGGTGTAGGAAATTCCCTTGTACGCAATCTAGGAATCTTGCCCCAAATGAGTCCTCACCACTGTGTGGGTCAAGATTTATCCAATCTATCTCTTTATGATTAAAGTCTCCCATAATCAAAATCCTACATTTTTTCTCCCGTGCCATGTTAACAACTGAGTTTATGACTTCAATAGTACCTATATGACTTTCCTCATAAATTTCAAGCCTATTTTGGTTCCTTGGTGGGTTGTATACAACAGTTATTATAATGCTCTCTGACCCAGTATTTATGCGAGCAACAAGAAATTCCCTGAACTCACTTTCTATAGCCAAGTTTATTTCTTCAACTTGAATCCTCTCACTTATGAGCAGTGCTATCCCTCCACCAGTCCTCTCACATCTTTCAACCCTTAGTGTGTGTGTGTGTGTGTGTGTGTGTGTGTGTGTGTGTGTGTGTGTGTGTGTGTGTGTGTGTGTGTGTGTGTGTGTGTGTGCATATGCGTATGCATGTATGAGTAGTTTTTGTGTATTTGATTATTATAGAGTAACGTTTTTCTGTATGAGTATTCTATTTGTTTTAATATATATAAGGTTTCTTGTTTTTTCATGCAGTTATAAATAATGTTTTATGTTTTTTGTTAAAACTTTCTTAGAAGCTTTTTCCTTTTTTTTTTTATTATGTATTCATCAAAAAATCTTTAGTTGGTTTGTGTGTGTGTGTGTATTTATATATGTGTGGTATATATATATATATATATATATATATATATATATATATATATATATATATATATATATATATATATATATATATATATCAATCCATCCAAACCTAGGCCTCCCTCTAGCATTTCTCCCATCAACTCTCGCATTCATCACCTTTTTCAGCAGCCTTTCATCATCCATCCTTTCCACATGGCCAAAACATCTCAGAACATTCATATCTACTCTGGCTGCAATTTCTCTCCTCACACCAGTTCTTGCTCTCACCACTTCATTCCTAACCCTATTCAGTCGAGATACACCAATCATACTCCTCAGGCATTTCATCTCAAACACATTTAGTTTCCGTCTCTCACTTACTTTCATACCCCATAACTCTGATCCATACATCACAGTTGGCACAACCACTTTCTCATACAAAACTTTCTTAACATTCATTTCCAACCCTCTATTCTTCATCACTCCTTTCAATGCACCCAACACTTTACATCCTTCATTCACTCTGTGACAGACACACATCTGCTTCCACTCCACCATTTGCAGCTATAACCGAGCCTAAATACTTAAACTGATTAACCTCCTCAAGTGTCTCTCCATTCAACATAACATTCAATCCAGCGCCATCCTCATTTCTTGTACACCTCATAACCTTACTCTTTCCCACATTCACTCGCAGCTTCCTTCTCTCACACACCATTCCAAATTCTGACACTAACTGACACAGCTTTTCCTCTGAATCTGCCACCACCACAGTATCATCTGCAAACAGCAACTGATTCAGCTCCCACTCGTTATCATCCCCATCTACCATTCTCAAACCTCGACCACACACTCGCTCATTCACCTCTCTTACAACTCCATCAATATACAAATTGAACAGCCATGGTGACATCACACATCCCTGTCTCAGTCCCACACTCACTGGAAACCACTCACTCACTTCATTCCCTACCCTAACACAAGCTCTACTACCCTCATACAAACTCTTCACTGCATGCAACAATTTACCATTGATTCCATATAATCTCAAAACATTCCACATAGCCTCTCTATCAACTCTATCATATGCTTTCTCCAGATCCAAAAATGCAAAATACACATCCTTACCCTTTGCTAAATATTTCTCACATAATTGCCTAACTATAAAAATCTGATCTATACAACCTCTACCTCTCCTAAAAGCACTCTGCACTTCCGCGATCACATATTCTGTCTTATCCCTAATCCTATTAACCAGTATCCTACCATACACTTTTCCTACCACACTCAACAAACTTATACCCCTAAAATTACTGCATTCATACATATCTCCCTTACCTTTGTATAGGGGCACTATACAGGCAATCACCCAATCCACTGGTACCAATGACAACATAAAGCATATATTAAACACTCTCACTAACCATTCCAATGCAGTCACACCCCCTTCTTTCAACATCTCCGCTCTCATACCATCCATTCCAGGTGCTTTACCTGCTTTCGCTTCATACAATGCCCTTTTCACCTCCTCTCTTGTAAT
>JAXCGZ010013377.1:40000-72500 GCA_037179515.1 Halocaridina rubra | reverse complement strand
GGTTCAAGGTGGCCAGGTTAGGTCACGAAATTAATAAGTACTTTAATTATTTTTTCGTTGTTCTCTTTAATTGGCATTTCCCTACCATTTTAGACTGCATGGCAACAGTTTAGTGTTATTCATATCTATCTATATATATATATATATATATATATATATATATATATATATATATATATATATATATATATATATATATATACATATATATATAAAAATATATATATATATATATATATATATATATATATATATATATATATATATATATATATACATATGTATGTGTCTGTGTGTGTGTGTGTGTGTGCGTGTGTATGTGTTACTTGTCATCTCCAGTCTATAGTATTTTAGAAGAAGAATTTCCGAACATGTCTCTCTCCCCTCGTGTTTTTCTTGTTAGTTATAAATAGGCATTTTTGGTAAACTACTATAACTAACGCTGTTTCTGTCATTAAGGCCACAACACCACCTTCCTACATGGACGCTTGTCGTGTCATAAATACATTTGAGGAGGAGGAGGAGGAGGAGGAGGAGGAGGAGGAGGAGGAGGAGTCACTTCCTACATGGACGCTTGTCGTGTCATAAATACATTTGAGGAGGAGGAGGAGGAGGAGGAGGAGGAGGAGGAGGAGGAGGAGTCTAGAAAAAGTGTAAGTGGTGTGATGACAACATGGGGGCATAGTTTAAAAGTAAGCAATTGTGGGGGGAGTTAGGGGTAGACATAAACTGAGACCCATATTTAGAGTTTAGGGGAAACTACTAGTACTAATACTACTGCTACTACTACTACTACCACCACCACCACCACCACCATTTTATAAAATTTTACATTAAACTTTATTTACTAATATTTCTGTCAAGAATCACATCCTTACTGTCTAGATAATTTACATCGTCTTCCCTACTATTTGGCTTTGTCCCACAGTTGCAAAGCAGTGTAAGCCTTAAAAAAAGAGATATACAGGATTGCAACTATGAGCGAAAGAAACCCTTTAGATCATAGCTCTTTACTGCCATGACTTCGGCATGTCTTGAATGGCTTTGAGTCTCATCCTATGCTGTAAAAATTTATTGATAAATTATTCTTGGTCAATGTTGGTGAAATGCTTGGAAATTTGCCTTATATTATCCATTATCGTATTTCTGTGGACAGTTTCGAGTGCTTGATGATAATGGTTTAGGCCCAGTGGCTAAGAAAAATCTGATATCAATAAAAAGCTTTCTGAACTCTAGTCCTGATCTTTCTGGTACTGACATCAATTCATGCCCCAATAGACTTGTTAGCTGTCTTGTGAGACATTACTTCTTCAGAAAGTGGCTGAAGGACAGCCTCAACTGTAACATCTTTGCAGACTTCTTTAAGTACCTTAGCAGTTATATCCATGACTTTATCATGTCTTATACACACTATTCTTCTGATAAGGCGTACCATAGCTTGATCTTCATCAGAAAGAATCTTTGTATAGGCACGAGTCGGATAGGCCTTCAATTGGCCGTCCATACTACAGAGCAAGAGCTGCTACAAAGTCTATGTATAGGCACATGTTGGATAGACCTTCAATTGGCCGTCCATACTGCAGAGCAAGAGCTGCTACAAAGTCTTTGTATAGGCACATGTCGGATAGACCTTCAATTGGCCGTCCATACTGCAGAGCAAGAGCTGCTACTAAGTCTTTGTATAGGCACATGTCGGATAGGCCTTCAATTGGCCGTCCATACCGCAGAGCAAGAGCTGCTACAAAGTCTTTGTATAGGCACATGTCGGATAGGCCTTCAATTGGCCCTCCATACTGCAGAGCCAGAGCTGCTACAAAGTCTTTGTATAGGCACATGTCGGATAGACCTTCAATTGGCCCTCCATACCGCAGAGCAAGAGCTGCTACAAAGTCTTGTTTATAAACACTGAAACCATTTGCTTTGCTTGGTAGAGATGTGAGCCAGTTAGAAGCTGCAACATCATGAGCCTATTTAATCTTCTTTTTCATTTTTTGAAAATACTTTTGCTAACATGTTATGAAGTTATTTTTTCTGCTTACTGTGACTTTTGGAAATCTGATTCCTTAAAATCTAGATGTCATATTCATTGATACCTATTGCTGATGTATCTTGTGCTTGTATATGATCTGCTGAAGATGATTTTAGTTGTTTGGCATTTTGGCACCCAGTGAAAGCTGTTTTTACAGGGTTGATTAGACCTACACCTCTTAATTAAGGTGGTAAAGTAGGCAGCTCCTTTCAGCATCAAAACACGTGTATCCTGTAGAAAGAAGTAAAATAAATTATTTTCTATCTCTGAATTCAGATAGTTGTGGTTGATTTTCACTATCGGATAATTTTTAGCTTGAATTGCATACAATGAGTTCACTTGTATGTTATATATATATATATATATATATATATATATATATATATATATATATATATATATATATATATATATATATATATATATATATATATATATATATACCGTATATATATATATATATATATATATATATATATATATATATATATATATATATATATATATATATATATATATATATATATATATATATATATCGCGCTCATTTTCTTAAATATTCCCTCCCAAACTTCCCACACTGGAAAAACTAGATTTGATCTCTCTCTCTCTCTCTCTCTCTCTCTCTCTCTCTCTCTCTCTCCTCTCTCTCTCTCTCTCTCTCTCTCTCTCTCTCTCTCTCTCTCTCTCGTCTATGTGTATTTCATTTATCTGCATATAAATGATTTTACCTAGTATAATATTATTTTATAGAAAAGGAATTATCTGTACATATGGAAAAGTCTAATATTTAACGAAATGTTGTCAATGTAAACGATACAACCTGTGGAAAAATTACTGTGTTCTGACTGTAACCGACGGAAAAAAAAATATTAGATGGATGTTTAAATTGTACTTCGATTCTATGTAAAAATCAGAAGAAAAATAACAACCGGAAAGTTGTGCCTTTCCAGACTTTACCTCTGGAATGCAGACCCAGCAGGAACTGGAAGATAAGTGGATAAAGGAGAGGACCACGGTGATGGAGAAAACAGGAAATGGATGAGGGAAAACAGAAAAAAATAACAGATAAGGAAGAAGCAGTAGACATCAATGCACTTTTGAGAGCTCTTGCCAGTTAAGAAGCCAAATAATAAAAAAAAATAAAAAAAGCAGTAAAGATGAAAAATTATAATTCATTCTATATGTATTTGTTCTTGAGAATAAGCAACATTAACAATAATCATAACAAATGTATGGTAGATTTGACCATCATATAGAGAGGGCTTCATATTGGTCAGGTCATGTTGCCTCTGGGCCACCATAAGGAAGATGGCACTATACCAGTAAAGTTCACAGTTTAGATTTGTTTACTCAAACTACAACAAATTATGCAAAGGATATATAAACAAAAAAGAGAATACATCGCCTTTTGTTATGTATTTGATTACTTCTTGCTACTGTGTATCATTCTCTTATTTCTGCCTTGTTCTTGGTGCCCAGGGCCTGTTGAGAGCAATTTTATTGCCTGTCCTGGTGTCATACTCATGCAAAAAACACATGTGTTATGAGAGACCTTTGTAAACATAAAGACACCGCAGTGATATAAAATAGAGTGAAAGTTCAGGGAGGAACTGAACCTTCCGGAATAAACTCACTCTCGTGAACAAATTGTAGTAAAAGAAATTTGAATCAAGTGTAACAGACATATGATAGGCTATTGCAAGGTTGGAAAGAAAACTTGCAACATGCGCATTCTAACACGTGAACGCTTTAACAGCATGGAGATTAATATGTGAATAATAATCCTGGAGTCAAACCAGTTGGAATCAGAGATATCCTAAAGAGTTAATTGGGGAAATACAATAACTAATGAGGGATGATGTTAAAAATGCTACTGGCAATTTACAGATGTGTTCTGGACCTAAAGAAGAAATTCATTGGAGAGGAATATATATATATGCTTTTCTCCTTGTCGATGAAACGTATGTTACAACTTTCTTAATAGAGAAACAATGTTGCATAACTTCTCTATTAAATTTCCCACTCTCACAGGATGCAATGAACACATACAGTAACCTGTAAAACCTTTACATCAGTGGTGCAACCAGAGCATACAGTGATTATATATTAGCTGAAGGAACAATTCACAGGATTCAGAGGAACTTTTTTGCCATGCCGAAGTATGTCATAGGCCTTTCTGCTCTTCCAGGAAAAATTGAGTATCATCATAATAATGTCAGGCATGCTGCTTATGCAGATGATCGTTGGAGTTTCTTGAGTTTTGATAACATAAAGAAATGGTGAGATATGCTCAAAGACACGTGGTCGTATTTTTTTATATAGCCCAAACGCAAGAAAGTTATACCTAATAGTGAAACCCGAGAAATTACAAGCAATATACTGTTTAGTCTACATACTGAAATACCAGCTTTGAATGTGTCATTTGGGAGCATTGATTAGATCACAAGATTTAAAAGGTAATTGTGTCCAAGCAAATATAGAGACTCCTCTTAGTACCATAATCATATACAGTTGATTTCATCATTGACTGATGATATTCAAGCACAAGACACATTAACAGATATTGATATCCAAGAATAAAGAAATCAAATCTTCAAAAGTTGTCACATTGAGCAGACAAGATAAGTTCATGAAATGTGATAAGAAGTACTTTCGAAAATGAATAAAAAGTTTCATATGTCTCACGAGGTTGGAACCTTCAATGCCACACATCTACCAAGCAAGAATAAAAGCTTCAATTTTAATAAACAAGAACTTGCACAGGTATTAAACAGGATCTACCCGACACGTGTTTGTGTGGCTATTCTTTGATGAAGATCAAGCTATGGTATTCCCCAGGGAAGAGTGTTTGCACAAAAGATATAATGAAGTCCGAGATATAACTGCTAAAGTACTTAGGGATATCAGCAAGGATACAACAGTTGAGCCTGTCCTTCATCCACTTACTGGACCAGTACTGCCTAAAGGAATAGTTAACAAGGCTATTAAAGCATGAGATGACATACATGCCAGACGACTTTGAACAAAAAGTTAGCAAGCTTTCTTTGATATTAGACAATTTTACTCACTGGCACCAAGCTGTTACCATCAAGATCATAAAACTGTCTGCTAAAAATTAGAAGATAAAGATAGGGCAATATTCTGGTCCTATTCCCAACATTAAAAAGGATTATTCACGCTTAAATATGTGTTTACAACATTGAGTGGAGAATGGAACCCCAAGAACCGAATTGCTTCTTTAGGCATTGTTATGATGCCGAATCTCATTTTCTTTGTTATGGTCTGCACTGCTTTGCCTCCATGGGTCAACGTCCCACTGTAGAGTAGAAAATGTAAAGTATTTAAGTTCTGAAGATGAACTCCTTGAAAATAGAATCAGGAAATATAATTGAATAAAAACATTTAATGAATGTGTGTGTGTGTGTGTATATATATATATATATATATATATATATATATATATATATATATATATATATATATATGAAAATGAAAGGAAATTGGATAATCGAGATGTTGCCCAATTCATTTCATTGTCAAAAAACTTAGAAATGCATAGCCATACCGGCAACCAATTCGAGCTTGTATGATAATGAGTTAATATGTATAATAATAGTAATAATAATAATAATAATAATAATAATAATAATAATAATAATAATAATAATAATAATAATAATAATAATAATAATAATAATAATGAAAAGAAGAAGTCTTATTATGATCATTATTTAGAAAAGTTTTGAATAGTCGTACAAAAGAGAGAGAGAGAGAGAGAGAGAGAGAGAGAGAGAGAGAGAGAGAGAGAGAGAGAGAGTATTCTATTATTAACATCACATATTCAGTGGTGTATTCACTTGAGCTGCTGAAGTGATAATTCAACAATAATGGTCGTCAACAGTCAACTTTGTCAATTGCATCATCTATTATGATACAACAAGCTTCGTTATTTTTCTTTCTCCTTCTAGCTTCATTCTGCCCTTATAGTAAGCTTCAGCTAATTTTTCTCCTTTGGCGAGCTTCACACCTCATCAATATCATCTTCTGCTAGCGTCTAACCGCTTCGTTTTGCACCTCTAGTCAGCTTAATGTTGTTTCCATAATTAGGCTTCAGCAACATTTCTGACTCTTGCCAGCTTCAGAATGCTTCTAGTTTCCATTTTCTGGCAGCTTCAAACCGCTTCATTTTCCATCTACTGTCATTACCAAACGGCTTCAGTTTCATCTCTTGTCAGCTTTAAACAGCTCCATTTTTTCTATTTTCTTCCAGCATTAACCCGCTTCAATTTCCATCTTCTGCTAACTTCAACCCGTTTCATTTTTAATGTTCATTCAGCTTGAATCCACCTCATTTTCCATCCAGAGTTAGCTTCATACCACTTCAGTGAGTAAGCTTCAGCTATATCCACCTTCAACCTTCTTCCAACTGCTTCATATTTTATCGCCTTTCAGCTTCACACAATTTCATTTTTAAGCTCCTCTTAGCTTCATAACTCTCCAGTGTGTAAGCTTCAAATCTTTACATCATCTGAAAGCTTCAGACTGCTTCATTTTTCTTCTGTCAGCTTCAGGCCGCTTCATATATCTTCATCCCGTTTTATAATTTAAATTTCGCCAGTTTCTCACCGCTTCAGTGAGTAATCTTCACTTTTTTATCATTCGTCTGCAAGCTTCACTCCGCTTCATTACTCATTTCAGACCCGCTTCATACCTCATCTGTGAGTCACTTCTCACACATCTTAATCGACTGAGAAATGCCCACTAGCGAAGACTCACTTAGCTCGCAAACTCACTCACCCGCACACACACACACACACACACACACACACACACACACGCACACACACGCACACACACACACACACACACACACACACACACACAGTAGCAGCAAGGAACACGGCATTGCCAATATAATAAAAACAGTGCCAGAGAGAGAGAGAGAGAGAGAGAGAGAGAGAGAGAGAGAGAGAGAGAGAGAGAGAGAGAGAGAGAGAGAGAGAGAGAGAGAGAGAGAGATATGAATAAAAAATAAATATTGTATTCTATATATATATATATATATATATATATATATATATATATATATATATATATATATATATATATATATATATACACACACACACACACTAACACACACACAGAGAGAAGGCAATGATCTCCCTTTTAAGAAATGTGGTCGAGGCAAAGCAAAACCTTGACTTTCGTAGGAGTAAAATATGAAGGGTTGTATACCCATTCCCCTCACTCTGCCTCATATTGTCGACTTCTACGATACGCAGGGGAACATGGCGGTGGTGCTATTATTGTTTCCCCATCCCTATGGATTATTAAATAAAATACAGAGCATGAAATAGAGAAAATGCACTATGGGAGGCAGAGGCGGTTCAACTCTAATGCTAGATAGAATGTACCCACTTCACCCAACGAAATAAGATGGATGAGATAGGGTGAATTGACTTCTGGTTTTTGGATGTGTGACTTGACTTGACCACCTACTTACAAGGGAAGTATTACGGCTATATCTATTTATCTATTTATCTATCTATCTGTCTATCAATCTATCTATGTGTTTATCTATATTGGGATATATAGATAGATAAATATGCTTATATCATGGTAGAAATCCCCTTTGCAAGGAAGACGGCAGAGTCAAAGCACACAAATTCAACAGAAGTTGATATATCTAATATATATATATATATATATATATATATATATATATATATATATATATATATATATATATATATATATATATATATATATATATGTGTGTGTGTGTGTGTGTGTGTGTGTGTGTGTGTGTGTGTGTGTGTGTGTGTGTGTGTGTGTGTGTGTGTGTGTGTGTATGTGTGTGCGTTTTCTTTTATTTATGTATGTGTATATATGTGCACGTGTGTGTGTGCAAAAAAAAAATGCCCATTAGAAGAAAATATGATAATGTCGAGGTTGACGCACAATGAATGTATCGCCAACATTCTCTGTCGACCTTTTCGCTCACTCGGAAATGTCGACAGAAATATTGTGCATCCAATATACATTTTCTTTTAATGGGCATTCCCTCCCTTGCATTTTACACACACACACACACACTCTAAATAATCTGCATGAGTGGTCAGAAAAGTGGCTAATGAAATTCAATACTTCAAAATGTAAGATAATGAGAATGGGTACAAGGGCAAGAAGGCCCAAGCTTGACTACTCGGTGGCTGGAGTACAACTTCAAGAGACAGAAAATGAGAGAGATCTAGGAGTAAACATACTGGCAGATTTGTCTCCAGAAATACATATAAATGGCATAGTAAGGGCAGCATATGCATTCTTATCAAATGTAAGGGTAGCCTTCAGGCACATGGACAAGGAAATGTTCAGAAATATTTATGTAACCTATGTGAGGCCAAAACTCGAATATGCAGCCCCCTTTTGGAATCCGCACTTGAAAAAGCACATAGCTAAGCTTGAAAAAGTTCAAAGACATGCCACGAAACTGGTGCCAGAAATACGCAATCTCAGTTATGATGAGAGGCTGAGGGAATTAGACTTACCATCACTCGAAGCTAGAAGAGTGAGGGGGGGGATATGGTGACAGTCTTTAAATTCCTTCATGGTTATGATAGAGTGGATAGGGATGGATATTTTGATATGGCTGGCTCTAGAGCTAGAGGTCATAGTTTGAAGCTTCGTAAGAAAACTTCTTTGCAGGATGTAAGGAAATACTTTTTCAGTGTAAGAGTAGTTGATAATTGGAATTCGCTAAGAGAGGAGGTAGTTAATGCTATCTCAATCCATAGTTTTAAGGACATGTATGATAAGTATCACTAAGTCTAAAATGGAACCGATCAGGAGACGGGAAGATACGAGCTTTGGGCTCTTTCCCGTAAACACAATTAGGTAATCACAATTAGGTAATCACACACACACACACACACACACACACACACACACACACACACACACGCGCGCGCGCGCGCACACACACACATTATCTCAGCTATGAGAAGAGGTTGAGGGAATTGGACTTACCATCACTTGATGCTAGAAGAATGAGGGGAATATTGTGATGGTTTTTAAATTCTTTCATGGTTATGACAGAGTGGATAGGGATCGATAATTGGATATGGCTGGCACTAGAACTAGAGGTCATAGTCTGAAGTTTCATAAGAAAACTTCTTTGCAGGATGTAAGGAAGTACTTTTTTAGTGTAAGAGTAGTTGATAATTGTAATTGGCTAAGAGAGGAGGTAGTTAATGCTAACTCAATCCATAGTTTTAAGGACAAATATGATATATATCACTGAGTACAAAAATGGAACCGACCAGGAGACGGGAGTTACGAGCATGTGGCTCATTTCCGTAAGCACAATAAGGTGTGTGTGTGTGTGTGTGTGTGTGTGTGTGTGTGTGTGTGTGTGTGTGTGTGTGTGTGTGTGAGTGTGTGTGTGATTACCTAATTGTGATTACCTAATTGTGTTTACGGGAAAGAGCCCAAAGCTCGTATCTTCCCGTCTCCTGATCGCTTCCATTTTATACTTAGTCATACTTATCATACCTGTCCTTAAAACTATGGATTGAGATAGCATTAACTACCTCCTCGCTTAGCGAATTCCAATTATCAACTACTCTTACACTGAAAAAGTATTTCCTTACATCCTGCGAAGAAGTTTTCTTACGAAGCTTCAAACTATGACCTCTAGTTCTAGAGCCAGCCATATCAAAATATCCATCCCTATCCACTCTATCATAACCATGAAGGAATTTAAAGACTGTCACCATATCCCCCCTCACTCTTCTAGCTTCGAGTGATGGTAAGTCTAATTCCCTCAGCCTCTCATCATAACTGAGATTGCGTATTTCTGGCACCAGTTTCGTGGCATGTCTTTGAACTTTTTCAAGCTTAGCTCTGTGCTTTTTCAAGTGCGGATTCCAAAAGGGGGCTGCATATTCGAGTTTTGGCCTCACATAGGTTACATAAATATTTCTGAACATTTCCTTGTCCATGTGCCTGAAGGCTACCCTTACATTTGATAAGAATGCATATGCTGCCCTTACTATGCCATTTATATGTATTTCTGGAGACAAATCTGCCAGTATGTTTACTCCTAGAGCTCTCTCATTTTCTGTCTCTTGAAGTTGTACTCCAGCCACCGAGTAGTCAAGCTTGGGCCTTCTTGCACTTGTACCCATTCTCATTACCTTACATTTTGAAGTATTGAATTTCATTAGCCACTTTTCTTACCACTCATGCAGATTATTTAGATCCTCCTGAAGTTCTCTACCATTGTTCTCGTTTTTTACTTTCTTCACAATCTTTGCATCATCTGCAAACATATTCATGAATGAATTTACAGACTCTGGTAGGTCATTTACATATACAAGGAACAAAAGTGGCCCTAAAACTGAACCCTGTGGAACTCCACTACTAACTCTTCTCCATTCAGACACTGAGTGTCTTACTCTAACCCTCTGTTCCCTTCCTTCTAAGTAAGTAAGTGTGTGTGTGTGTGTGTGTGTGTGTGTGTGTGTGTGTGTGTGTGTGTGTGTGTGTGTGTGTGTGTGTGTGTGTGTGTGTGTAAACAAGTACATAGTTCTTTTTATTTATTGTTTGTTTATTTTTCATTTATGCATTCTACAGCTGAATGTCTTTTGGACTTAATTAATTAGGACTGTCCAGGACAGTTCGATGCTAAGTCATCCTTCAGTTTCGTTTCTCTCTCTAAGCCTACATCAACACCTTCACATCTGACATGTCGCAACACTCTCCGTCTTTCTTTCTCTTTACTTTGTGTTCTTTGTGTCCAGGCCTAAAGAGGGCATTTTTGTTTTTTTGGGGGGGTCCTGATGTCACTCAAAAAAAATTCGTTTATGCTCTTAAAGTTATTATTATTGTTTTTGTTACTATTATTATTATTATTATTATTATTATTATTATTATTATTATTATTATTATTATTATTATTATTATTATTATTATTATTATTATTATTATTATTATTATTATTATTATTATTATTGTAGTCGCCGTGGCTCAGTCGGTAGCGTCTCCGACTCTGAGGCGTCAGGTCGAGGGTTCGCGCCCCGTCACGGTCTGAGGTTAGCAAAGGCATGCACTCAGCGTAAGGATTACATCTGCCAAAACAAGTCCTTCGCAAGAAGGCAACCGTCCTAGCCCTTGGTTGATAAGGGAGTCCGTGACGTAAAACCGGAACCAGATTATTATTATTATTATTATTACTATTATTATTATTATTATTATTATTATTATTATTATTTATTATTATTATTATTATTATTATTATTATTATTATTATTATTATTATTATTATTATTATTATTATTATTATTATTACTATTATTATTATTATTATTATAATTATTATTATTATTATTGCTGTTGTTGTTATTGCGATTATTTTATTTAAAGATTTTTTGTTGTAATAGTTTTGTTGTTCTCGCTGCTATTATTAAAACTTAAGCTTGTATTATCTGTTATTATTGTTTTTTTTATTATTATTATTATTATTGTTATTATTGTTATTATTATTATTATTATTATTATTATTATTATTATTATCATTATTATTATTATTATTATTATTATTATTATTATTATTATTAGTATTATTATCATCATCATCATCATCATCATCATCATTATTTTACGGTTATTTTTCTATTTACTTGAGATTTTTACCCCAATTATTATTATTGTTATTATCATTATTATCACTATAATTATTATTATTATTATTATTATTATTATTATTATTATTATTATTATTATTATTATTATTATTATTATTATTATTATTTTTATTATTATCATCAATTATATTTATGATAATGATAATTATAATAGTAGTATCAGAAGTAGCAGCAGAAGTAGTAGTAGCAGTGGTAGTAGTGGTAGTAGTAGTAGCAGTAGTAATAGCAACAACCAGAAACGTAAAAAAAAATACTGTATTTTTCCATTTTTTTCATATTCAGTGTTTACACTGAAAGAGTCCAGTTGTACACCATTTACAGTAAATATTTGCAGTACAGTATACATGTGAACTCTGTGTACTATAGAAACACATACAGGTTTGGCCAGAAGTAAGCACACATTATTTTAATTTCTTATTATTTTCCACCCTTCTTGGTGTGGGATTACCTCATTGAGTCGCTCCCTGAACATCGCTGCTTTTTTATACCAACGCGACTTAGGGAACTGTGTATTGTACTTGCTTTTGACAAATCTTATATGTATCATTGTGTATAGCACATTTAAGATTTACAGAGCTCTCTCTCTCTCTCTCTCTCTCTCTCTCTCTCTCTCTCTCTCTCTCTCTCTCTCTCTCTCTCTCTCTCTCTCTCCTCTCTCTCTCTCTCTCTCTCTCTCTCTCTCTCTCTCATGACGTTTATTTATTTTCCATCTATCTCATTCTCATTCTCTATCTATCTATCTATCTATCTATCTATCTATCTATCTATATCTATCTATCTATCTATCTATCTATCTATCTATCTATCTATCTATCTATATATCTATCTATCTATATATCTATCTATCTCTCAGTCTGTCTGTATATCTCTATCTATCTATCTATCTATCTATCTATTTATCTATCTATCACTCTGTTGGTCTGTCTGTCTATTTATCAATGTCTATCTATCTATCTATTTATTTATCTATCTATCTATCTATCTATCTGTCTGTCTATTTTTCTATCTATCTATCTGCCGGTCTTTCTCTTCTCAAAAAGAGTGCTCTCTCTCTCTCTCTCTCTCTCTCTCTCTCTCTCTCTCTCTCTCTCTCTCTCCTCTCTCTCTCTCTCTCTCTCTCTCTCTCTCTCTCTCTCTCATGACGTTTATTTATTTTCCATCTATCTCATTCTCTATCTATCTATCTATCTATCTATCTATCTATCTATCTATCTATCTATCTATCTATCTATCTATCTATCTATATATCTATCTATCTCTCTGTCTGTCTGCATATCTCTATCTATCTATCTATCTATCTATCTATTTATCTATCTATCACTCTGTTGGTCTGTCTGTCTATTTATCAATGTCTATCTATCTATCTATCTATCTATCTATCTATCTATCTGTCTGTCTGACGTGGAGGTTTTGGACCTCCACTTGAACTCACACTTTGTAAGATGACTGGGTTATCTCACCGCTTGTCACCACTGACGTAGGGCTTTTCCTCCTACGTATATATATTTATAATTATGGTAGCGTGGTTTATTAGGTTATCAATATTAGTACCTGATGGGTACAAGGTAAGAATGGACAAGCAGTAGTTCCTTTACTTATATTTATTCTAGAGTACAACACATCCGACGCCTCAATGCCCCAATGCCCCCACCCTATGACTATCACAATCTATGATCTATTCGTGCCCCTGGCAAAGTTCTAACTAACTGTCCCTGCCCTGGGTGGCTCTTTAAATACCCCCAGGGGCAGGGCGTGGCTTCACATCCAATTCTCCAATGAAATCAGTGAGATCTAGCCCTAGCTAATCAACGCCAGGTTCAAAGTGGAATCCCTCCTACTTCCGGGGAGGAGTTATTGGGCATCTCTGCAGGGTATGTACCTGCGTACGAAACACTTGCTTATATTTCTTGCGGTTTAGGAAATGGCTAACTTCCTGGCCTTTCTTGCCCTTCTCGATGCCAGGTCCTAAGTCTCACGGTTCCGGTCATATATTTCCTTGGCACTTTCTACAAACATGGTAATAAAATATCCGTGCCCTCGACCAACCGTTTCCGCTCAAGATCTGTTACAAGTTTCAGATTCTGGCTTCAGCATGGCGGACTGGCTTCAGCATGACGGAAGTCATACGACATCCCTCCCAACCAAAACTGAAATATCTCTTATTTCAGTCGAAGCATGGGCTAATTTTCCGGGAGCTCTTGGACATATCCTAGCTAACATTAGTTTACAATAGAAATGGGGCCGAATTATTTAAGCTATTTTCTAAGAATTCCTATGCAAATTACACAAACATAACATATAGAGAGTACCTTTACAGACAACTAGAGCATGCAGGGTCTATGTCCTTGTTGGAAATCTGAAATACAAACATATTCTTATATTTAAACAACATAATTCCAGTGTGAAACTAATATTAAACATTAATTAAGATCAAAAGGTCAGTTTAAATCAAAACATTAATTCATCTACTTCTCTCGTTTCTTTAAAAGACAAAATTGAGTTAATTACAGTAGGATTATGACTCATTTAGAACATTAGCAAACAATTGAGTAGAGTATTAGCATGTATAAACATGTAAAATGCAATAGACTATAACATCAACAGTAATTTCTATAAGAGACCTTACCTTCAGAAATTCTATTCCTATCATTATTAGGGGCATTGATTTGTCTTAAAATTAAGCCTTAAAAACTACTCCTGAAACAAAACATGTTTTACTTTCATATTATATTACTATTCAGAGACCAATGGATAGGACGACTTTTACTTTCTCTGTCTAGGACGACTTTCGTTCTCTCTGTCTAGGACGACTTTTATTTTCTCTGTCTAGGACGACTTTTACTTTCTTTGTCCAGGACGACTTTCGTTTTCTCTGTCCAGGACGACTTTTACTTTCTCTGTCTAGGACGACTTTCGTTTTCTCTGTCTAGGACGACTTTTACTTTCTCTGTCTAGGACGACTTTTACTTTCTCTGTCTAGGGTGACTTTTATTTTTTTCTGTCCCTTGCTCATGAATTCTTGCTAGGTGCGATTCCCCGGTTTCCCTCGGGGATTCTTTCGCTTTCACATCCCCCGCCGTCCTCGCTGCAGGCCCAGGTTTGTTGCCATATCTCCGTTACTCGGTTAGGCAGAGCAAAAAGGACAAGGACTGGGCCCCATCCCGCGAATCCTTCCAGCCCGGCTTTCTCGTCCCGCCCTCGGCCGATCTTGACTAAGACCACCTCGCAGGAGACCTGCAACGTCACAGCGTTACTCTTCCTGTACGGTCCTCTCACACGTACCTTTGAAGTAGAACGCGGGATGAAAGTTTGAACCTATGTCACTACTACAGTTGTAAGAAAGGTTCCCTATGACTTCAGGGTACCAACAATGGCCATACGTTGGTAATCGAGGCTATACTTTGCCTCCCCTGCAACTGCAAGTGATTGCAATCTCTATTCAATGGGCATTAGGGACTTGTCTGACGGACAAAATCTAAAGACTTTTAGAACTTGCAGGTCGGGGCTGCCTAGGAATAGGGTGGTAATGGAAGGTATGTGTCTACACAACTAGATTATTATTCCAAGATACTTAGGACTTAGCAACTGCTACATAGCATTACTCTACTATAAATGTCAAAAAGAATAATCACTGAATACTGAGAAAAGCCACTAAAGAGACATTCTTATTAGCAGTGGCTACAATAACATCAAGTATGAATTCAGTTAAAAGATACAAATCATCAAGTTACTGCTGATTTTATTTCAAAAGTAATAATTAGCAACAGGCCATTGAGAGATAGCAACAATATCAGTCAACATAATAACATTACTAATAATCATGATCTAAAAATAAGAATAATAAACAATAAAAATAAATATACTAAATCAAAAATATCAATATATATACAATGGAGACTGGCATTCAGAAGTAAGAACAGAGTTCTATACTTATTTTTCATAGTGATGCTTATTCTAACACAGTCTCCTTTAATATTCAAATTCCTGCTGTCGTAATCAATGTATATATATATAGCATAAGTGGCAACTTGCTGGCTCCACAATTTGTCAATGGGAGTTCTATCTATTCTCTAAACAGTTGCGACATGTGGCAAAAATATTTTAGGCAAATGGCGGTACTACCGATATCTTATCAGTATTTATGCAATAACAGCATGCAACAATCTATCAACTGAAATAAAATGTAGGCACAATTATCGCCTAGCTTCGCTGGAATAAAAACAAAAAGAAAAAATCAAAGACGGCAACGCTCTGTTAGCAGCAGGAGAGGCCTCTGTCAGTTTCAGCGTCACGTGAAAGGTAGGAGAGAGAGAGAGAGAGAGAGAGAGGTAGAGTGACCGTGGAATACGTT
Source organism: Halocaridina rubra (assembly GCA_037179515.1). Classification (NCBI taxonomy): domain Eukaryota; kingdom Metazoa; phylum Arthropoda; class Malacostraca; order Decapoda; family Atyidae; genus Halocaridina; species Halocaridina rubra. The sequence goes on along the minus strand of JAXCGZ010013377.1, from coordinate 56,410 downwards.
GCGGTTTTCACTCACAAGTCAGCTGAGCTGGGCCTCTGTCTTTTACTTGTACTGAAAATAAAAAATTGTCGCAGAGTATCTCTAATAATAAAATAAGTAAACAAATGAACGTGAACAAACGTTAGCAATGACTATCGATAGAGTCTTATGTTTATTGTCAGCGGCTATTCTCATTCCTGATTAAAAAAAACGAAAGCAAAAAGAACTTAGTGTACAACTGCAAAACTGTCGAAGCATAAATCCATTCCTCTCTGTTTAATCTTGATAAGGACTTTACTGTAACAGCATACACATCCTTGTCTATAATGCCAATCTCTCTCTTTTCGTGCTATAAATCACTGATGAAATTAAAACAAAAAAAAACTAAAATCATATGTGACAGTATCCCTACTATTATCAACAAAAGTACAAATATCCTTCTCTTAACAACTTCTTAAAAAGGACTTAAGTGTCATTAATTTTAACTTTAAAACTCAGCAAATAATCTCTAATAATCTCAATTATCTTTAATTAGCCCGATTGTAATCTAAAATTCATGAAAATGCTAGGGATTAACCATGGTTATCTCTGGATAATCTTTTCAGAATCCTTTAAGTAAGATTTTAAAGATTTCTTCAATACAAAAAGAACTATAACAAAAAACGGGTATCTAAGAATATAAAAAGTCTATCTCTGTGTATGCAATAATAAAAACAAAAAGTATATCTCATTATCAACAGTAAGGAATACATTTTGCTTAAACTTCCAAATCTCGCACGGAGTTGTACATAAACATTTCAAACATAAAATATATATCTTCTTTTACTATCTCGAATTTGACTTATATCTGCTCTCTCAAATACGGGATACAGCTGTGTAACATTCTTGTTGTCATTTCGTGTCAGCTCTCACTCTTTCTTTATGACCAAGCCGAAATAATTTTGATAAAACGTTATCATGGCTAAAACTCGCAAAGTTTTACTTTATCAATCTAACATATCTCTTCAGACAAATAATGTATATACTGCAGCTAGCAAAGAAAATAAAGAATCATTCATAGATTCACGTCCTTTATCACGTAACATCTATCTTGGAATCTCTCGGAAATCGAATAATAATCTCAACGGCGGAGTAGGGGACAAAACAAAAATAAAACAAACTCGGCATTTCAACCATATCTGGGCAGGTGGAGAATTACCTTCTCATCCATATCCCTCACTAGATATTGCAACAGCGCATCACCTCCCATAAATACACTCTGATATGGCATGCAGAAGGACCTGGCAGAGCAGGGGAACGATCCTCGCAGACTCCCCAATCATGCTTCCTAACGGTGCTTTTCCGCGATTTCACCCCCTAGAGCAACCCTCCCATTATACCCCCAGTCATTCATACTCACTCGCATATCACTTTCAAGTCAATCATCTCCGTTCTGTAAAATTCCCTTTCATTTACAACGCCGGCTTTCCCCTTTCCCGGTCTCTCTGAAGAAGAGTAAAGGTGAAATCTCGGCTGAGCCGTGCGGTCACAGACTTCCTCACCAGTCCTAAGTCCCATTCTAACGAACAAACAAACATTCTACTCCCTAGAAGCTACGTTTGGGTGACACTGAAAAACCTTCCCTATTCTAGGACAGCACAAACTACTCTAATTTACTCTTACTTTCACCTGCATAGCGTGAAATTAAAAAAAACTCATCTCTAACTAATATCACGCAATTTCTTATTCTTCAAAAAAGAACATGCCACACACGTATCGTAAGATTAATTCCTTCATCCTAACACAAAAAGAACGATCTGTCGTTTATATCTTTCTCTTGCTAAAACATTACTCCCGCGGATAAAAACAAACAAAAAAAGAAAAAAAACTTAAAAACAGGCGCAATCGTAACACTCGATTTCTTACGCTTTAAGAAATTAATATAACAATGATTTTACATGTACTTTAAAATATCAAGGATCAGTACAATTACTACAGATTTATAATAACGAGGTTGGGAGATCGAATGGTCACTTCCGCATTCTTTTCTCGAAAACCACACGTGGTCTATGAAACTCTTAAAAGCAGATGCACGTATATTTCTCACTATAATTCTTACACTTAAGAAATTAATATACTGTAACAGTGATTTCACGTGCATTAAATTTTTTCAATTAAAAATCGATACATTCGCGTTCTTAAAATTCAATCTAAGCATTAATACAAATAAATGGAACGCACTTCCAACGCAAATTCTTTATATTACTCAAATTATAACAAAAACGGAGTTTATTACTGCTTATAGCTATTAGTACAAATTATCCATGTTAGTAATGGGTACAGAAATTCTACTTTTATCAACTTATTAAGCGCCACACCCCTTATAAGCGGGTTGGCTGAGTCAAAGCATAACTACAAGATAAAATGGCGGCGTCCACCGACCTCAATTTCTTTTACTAATTGTCCCATTACTCACTGGATACAGATCACAAGTACTTAGCTATTTTAAGGAGGTGGTCCTGAAAAACTTCATGGCAGAAGGCAAGGAAGGAGGGGTTCTCCTTCTCCTCTTCGAGTAAAATCGTCGAATCGCCGTCTTCTTGGTCGGATCCGGCAACTTATACCTCTTGTAATGGGCATTTTCACTCAATGCTCCGGTCACACTTCGGCTTACTAAGAAATATCTTAGACATAGTTCCTTCAAAGTTTTATAATATTCTCTATTTGAGCACTCGTCACTTCTCATCCGCAGACCCAAGTATTTCAGGAAGTCGGTCGCGGGAATTATGGACGGACATTCACGGTCTTTTACATTTGCGCCGTCGAGGTATAAAAGTAAATTTTTAACTCGAGGCGTCTTTACAACCAGGGCACAGGGTGGGGGCTGGGCCTGCTGCGTTCCCTGTGTCACCACGGGGTTCGGAGCGGCCGGCTGTTCGTCGATGTTTGAGGCGTCGGTTTCGCTGTCGGCGTCGGCCAAGTTCCTTCTCGACGGAGCGGCGTCGGCAGGAGTTTGTAGGCGCCACACGTGCTCCTCCAGTTCGAGAATTCTCCGGTGTTTGGCCTCGTCACTCATTTCTTGAATTGGGAGATGTTGGATTTCTGCTTTTGCCATTCTTATTTTTTTTTCTTTGCACTGGTTTCTTCTGATATGAGAGTCTCTTTGTATGTATTCCAGGCGTGATGATCGTACCGCACTGCCACCACTGACGTGGAGGTTTTGGACCTCCACTTGAACTCACACTTTGTAAGATGACTGGGTTATCTCACCGCTTGTCACCACTGACGTAGGGCTTTTCCTCCTACGTATATATATTTATAATTATGGTAGCGTGGTTTATTAGGTTATCAATATTAGTACCTGATGGGTACAAGGTAAGAATGGACAAGCAGTAGTTCCTTTACTTATATTTATTCTAGTACAGTGGTAACGCGCTGGCTTCGCATTCACGAGGTCGAAAGATCGGTCCCCGTCCAAGACCGAGAGTTTAAGCTGTTTACTGGCAGGAACTGCTGTGGTTGGACAGCACAGTGGGGGGTTGGGGCTTGCCCTGGCTGACGAATACCCATTGTAATGAAATGGAAATAAAGTTTATTATTATTATTATTACATCCGACGCCTCAATGCCCCAATGCCCCCACCCTATGACTATCACAATCTATGATCTATTCGTGCCCCTGGCAAGGTTCTAACTAACTGTCCCTGCCCTGGGTGGCTCTTTAAATACCCCCAGGGGCAGGGCGTGGCTTCACATCCAATTCTCCAATGAAATCAGTGAGATCTAGCCCTGGCTAATCAACGCCAGGTTCAAAGTGGAATCCCTCCTACTTCCGGGGAGGAGTTATTGGGCATCTCTGCAGGGTATGTACCTGCGTACGAAACACTTGCTTATATTTCTTGCGGTTTAGGAAATGGCTAACTTCCTGGCCTTTCTTGCCCTTCTCGATGCCAGGTCCTAAGTCTCACGGTTCCGGTCATATATTTCCTTGGCACTTTCTACAAACATGGTAATAAAATATCCGTGCCCTCGACCAACCGTTTCCGCTCAAGATCTGTTACAAGTTTCAGATTCTGGCTTCAGCATGGCGGACTGGCTTCAGCATGACGGAAGTCATACGACATGTCTATTTTTCTATCTATCTATCTGCCGGTCTTTCTCTTCTCAAAAAGAGTGCTCTCTCTCTCTCTCTCTCTCTCTCTCTCTCTCTCTCTCTCTCTCTCTCTCTCTCTCTCTCTCTCTCTCTATCCATTTTTGCCTTGTGATCCTCTCCCATCTCTTCCTCTTCTATCCCTTCCTCTTTTTTTCTCTTCCACTTTTTCTATTTCCTCTTTCCTCTTCTTCTTTTCCAGCCTCTTCTTTCTCTTCCTCTTTCTTTCGCTCTTCCCTTCTTATTGTTCTTTTACTTTTTAGCATCGCCATTTCTACCTTTATTCTTTCTTCCATTCCTCTTTTTCTATCCCCTCCTCTTCCTATCTCTCTTCGTCTCCTTTTCCCTCTTAATTTCCATCATATTCCGCTTTTTATTCTTCCTTTTCCTCTTCCTCTTTTCCATCATTTTCTTTATGTTCCTCTTTTTCTTGCCCTTAAACTTTTTCCTCTTCCTCATTTCCGACCTCTCCCTCTTTCCTCTTCTTCATTCCAGTCCTCTTCCTCTTTCTCTTCTTCCTCATTTCCGTCCTCTTCCTCTTTCCCTTCTATTATCTTAGGCTGCGTGTACCGCCACCCCAAAGCCTCGGTAACCTCTTTTAGCTATATTTTGGACGTTTTTAAGGAGATAATTTTAAAAAACAAACCAGTTTTTATATATGGCGATTTTAATGATGATCAACTAAAAAGAGAAAATAAAATGAGTAGACTTATTAAGAATTTAAATCTAGAACAGATTATAAATAAACCAACTAGAATCACTCCCACTTCAGTTTCCCAAATCGATCTAGTAATAACAAACTCCAAACATATGATAACTAAGTGTGACGTAATGCCAAGCCCTATAGCAGACCACGAGGAAATTGTAACGTCCCTAAATATTCGCAAACCAAAGAGACAACCAATCTTTAAAACATTCAGATGCTTAAGAAATTATTCACAAGAATTACTCTGTAGTTTACTTATGAATGAAGTACATAAATTAAATGAAATTCTATATACCGATAATATTAATACACAAGTAAATATTTTAACCAGTGTCTTATCATCATGTATAGATCGATGTGCACCACTCGTGACAAGAGAAATATTTCGTCCCCCCGCTCCTTGGATAACAGATGACATAAAAAACATTATGAAAGAAAGAGACAAGCTACAAAATGAAGTAAAACTACAAAGAGATAATATCCCTTTAAGAGAAAAGTTTGCAGAGCATAAGAAACAAGTAAAATCATTATTAAGTAACAGTAAGAAACAGTATTACAAAAATGAATTTCAAAACGCTAAAGGCAATATCTCTGATACATGGAAAATTGCTAAAACCATGCTTTCCAATAACTGTAATAAAAGTAGTAACATATCAATTATACCCGATGAGGTAGATGTAAGTGCTAAAGCAGAAGAGTTCAATAATTTTTTCGCTGAAGTGGGGAAAAAAAACTTTGAAAAAACAAAAAAAGAAATAATAAATGAAATCAATAATAGTAATGGTGGTAATAATAATGATGATGGTAGTAGTAATAATAATAGAAATGTTGATAATGGTGTAAATAATAATGATGGTGGTAGTAATGGTAATGATAATAGTGATGATGGTAGTAATAATAATAATAATGTTAATCTTCAAGAACATAGTGCATTCAATAGAAGTAATGATGTCTTTAACCCTACTACAGTAGATTGTAATACAGTAATCTTAGTAATAAAAAATCTGAAAGACTCTAATGCATATGGATCAGATGGAATTTGTTTTCGTTTTATTAGAGATTCATTATTTGTAATAGCTTATTATCTGACGGTAATAATCAATACTTCCATAGTTACCAATATCTACCCAGATTTATGGAAAAATCCCCATGTAATTCCTGGTTTTAAAAATGGAAATCCTGACGACGTCTCTAACTATAGACCAATCTCTTTACTACCAATTTTATCAAAGATACTTGAAAAGATTGTTGCAAATCAGTTAAGTGAGTTTCTAGAAAAAAATAAACTTATTGCAAAAAGTCAACACGGTTTCAGGCCAAAATTATCAACTGAAACTGCCTTATTGAAAATATCAGATGAAATATACAAAAATATAGATAATAAGAAAATATCATTGCTACTACTACTCGATCTTTCTAAAGCTTTTGATAGTGTACACCATACCATTCTATTAGAAAAATGCAAAAAAATGAACATTGACCCAAGCTGGTTCGAGAACTATTTAAAAAACCGCTACCAGTCAGTCAGAATAAAAGATGTAGTCTCAAGTCGCAAGAAGGTATTGTTTGGGGTCCCTCAGGGATCGATCCTAGGACCTATACTTTTTCTAATATATGTAAACGACCTAGTAAAATATTTACCTAACTGTTATGTCATTCAATATGCTGACGATACTCAAATCTTAATTGAAGGAGAAATTAATGATTTAGAAAATATCATTCGTAGAGCAGAAGAAATTTTGTATATGGCTAAATGTTACTTTCTAAAAAATGGTCTGTTACTTAATGAAACTAAAACCCAATCTATTCTTATCGGATCCAGACAATTATTATCAGAAGTTGATGACAATATTCATATAAATTTTAACGGTAATATCATTAAGCCAATGAACTCGGTAAAGAACCTAGGTGTCTATTTTGACCGTTACATGAATTTTGAAATGCATATAGATGAAATTTATAAAAAAGTAATGGGTACTCTAATATATCTAAATAGGGTAAAAGACTCATTTGAAACATCAACTCGTATAATAATTGTCCAGTCCTTAGCTATGAGTTTAATTAATTACTGTCTCAAAGTTTGGGGATGTACAAATAAGACTCAATTACAAAGAATACAAAAGTTACAAAACTTTGCAGCACGAGTGGCTGTTGGCAATGTAAGAAAATACGAGCACATCTCTCCTGTTTTAAAAGATCTAGAATGGATAAAGATTAGAGATAAATATGTTTTTGATATATGTACCTTTGTTTTTAATATATTAAGAAACAATATTCCTGATTGCTTGTATAATTTTTCTACAGTAAGCTCAGTTACCGGGTTAACTACCCGTCAAGGGGAAGATTTATTAGTACGAAGGTCTAAAACTGATATTGGCTCAAGAGATATAAACATTCGTGGACCTCATTTATATAATCAGCTTCCCAGAGAACTAAAAAATGCTGGTTCAGTGTATACTTTTAAATATAATCTTAAGAAGTTACTCTTAAAGGAAGATTTTACTTGTAAATTTTAATAGTACACCCATATTTGAATACCCAATGTATGTTGGAAATAAAGTCTTATTATTATTATTATTATTATTCTCTTATTTAACATTTCATTCCTCTTCCTCCTTGCCTTCTTCCTCATTTCTGTCCTCTTCCTCTATCCCTTCTTCCTCATTTTCATCCTCTTCCTCTTTCTCTTATTTAACATTTCCTTCCTCTTCTTCTTTGCTTTCTTCCTCTTACCCTTCCTCGTCCTTTATCAATTTTTTATCTTTTCCGTCCTCTTCCTCTTCCCTTACTCCTCACTTACGTCATTTTCCTCTTTCTATTCTTCTTCTTATCCATCCTCTTCCTCTTTCCTTTCCTCTTCATTTCCGTCCTCTTCCTCTTTCTTTTCTTCTTCATTTCTGTCTTCTTTCCTCTCCTTCTCATTTCCGCCTTCTTCCTTTTTCCCGTCTTCCCAAATTCCGTCCTCTTCCTCTTACTTCTTCCTAAAGTCTTTCTTTATCTTCCCCTTTCCTCTTATTTCCGTCCACTTCCTCTTTCCCTTCTTCCTCTTTCCTTTCTCGTCCACTTCCTGTTTTCCCTTTTTTATTCACTTCCTCTTTCTCTTCTTTTTGCCTCTTTCTCTTCTTGTTTTCCTCTTTCTCTTTCCCTTCCTCTTTCCGCTCACCTTCCTCTTTCCGTTCATCTTCTTCTTTTTCTTCCCCTTTCTCTTTCACTACCTCTTCCTCTTTCTCTTCTTTTTTCCTCTCTCTTCTTTTTTCCTCTTTCTCTTCTTGTTTTCCTCATTCTCTTCCTCTTTCTCTCTCCGTTCATCTTCCTCTTTTTTTCTTCCCCTTTCTCTTTCACTACCTCTTCCTCTTTCTCTTCTTTCCTCTTTTCTTTTATCTTCCTCTTGACTTACTTTATGAGCACCCTTTTTAAGGGCCTGTTCTAGTGCTCTTTAGGGAGTTAAAGGGCTTACCCTTTCATCTAAAGTTAGAAAGAGAGAGAAAAAGAGAAAATAAAGAGAGAGAAAAAAGAAAAAAGAGAGACACTTTAAAATTTGTTCGACCACAGTAAACATTTGGTTAATGTTTGTATTTATTTTATATATTTATTTATTTTAGTTTATTCGCAGCTGGTTTTATGTTTATTTAATGTATGGAGTTGTTTATTTGAATATTTTTGTATCTGTTTATTTATCTATTTAGATATTTTTTAGGTTTATTTATTTATATATTTATTGTTTTTCCTTGTTTATTATTTGTTTATTTAATAAGTTAGTTAATTACTTAGTTACACATACATATTTATTTTGTTTATTTGTTTATGGATCAGTGCACCTGTTTGTTCTTTGATAATAATGGTTTATTGTTCCACAAGATTAGAAACAAAAAAGGAATTTCTTTGATATTCCTTATTCTTAATTTATTTTTCCGTTTTCTTTTATTTCTTTAGTTTATTGTTATTTATTCGTATGGAGGACTACGCTCTTTTATATAATATTAATATTTATAAATAAAATATTCCTGTTATCTTCGCAAATTTTGAGATAAAAAGAGATTAAACATTAATTCATCTCGGAAGCTGTTTTTAGAAATTTGCAATAATTAGTTCAGAATAAATTAGAAAATCCAATTCCAATTCGCTACAAACACAAAAATAGCAAAGCAAAGACACAAACAAGTAAAGAGGTGATTTATATATCCTCCTACAAATAATTGAGAAAAGTTAACAACAAAGTATCGAATCTTCTTATTCAAGTGGGCAAGCAGAATATTTACACTATTCGGGTATATCTAGCAACATAGACTGCTGTATTCAAAGTTTTTCTGAAATATCTTCTATTTTTAAGTGATATAGTGAAATCTAAATGCATGTTTCTTGCTTCGATAAACCTTGTATAGGGATATGTTGATCATATAGCAATGACATGCCTTTTCTTTATGGCTAATTTTATATATATTAATAAATTTCGCAGAATTTCTATCTACCGCTACATACTATTAAAATAGAGATGACCCGCTTTCCCCAGTTGACTTTTTACCATAATTTAGCAAACTTCCCTATAAATTGACCGACCGATATATGTAAATCATATGGTAATTACTTGCCTAGATGTACGATAATTGGTATTTATTTTGACGAGTTAGCTATTAAGCAAGCCACGCTACATACATACCATTTAGCAAGGACCTGCCTTTTCCTAGAGCCATTTTTACATATTTTAGCAAATTTTGCAAGATAGAGATACACCGTTATGTGCAAATTATGCATTCTGGTATGGACATCTCTTTATATTCTAGAAAAATTTGGAAAAAAATTACCAAGCTCTATGTCCAAATCATGTCTTTTTTTTTTTTTTTGAACAACAAGCTTTTCGCAAGAAAGTGATCCACCACTGTTCAAATCATGTCTTTTTGTATGGACATTTTTACGTATACGAACAACCATCTTTTTGCAAGGAAGCGATCCATTGCTATGTACAAATCATGCCTTCCCAATGGACATTTTTTCATATACGAGCGACAAGCTTTTCGCGAGAAAGCGACCCACCTCTACACATTCAGTCTTGCGACAGCTTAACTGCTTCCCGGTGAACCCCCAGCATGAGAGCCTACCTGTTTTGACAACAGCTAAGCTGCCAAAATTTAAGTGTAGCTGTGTAGACCGCATTTTATTTTTAATAATGGGAGGGGAGAGAAGAGTGCCAAGAAGGCATGGTGTCATAGAAAACGGGGTGTGGCATATTCATAAAAAATGAGAACTTTTGACTGGGACTAATGAGAGAAAGCGGATGTAGGGGTAACTTCTCTATATTTGATATTGCCTGTCTATGATTGAAAATTCTCAAAATTGTTGATTAAACCATATCAAATGTTTATGTAGATTTTTAGACGTTAGTTTATTTAGTATTAATGACTTACAGCTAAGCAGAATAATGATTAAGAGGGAAATGCGATAAACAGTCATATTTATTATGATCTCAAACATAAACATATCCAGACATACCTGACAACCTAGATATGCGACAGACGGAAGAATTCATTCTGGTGAGCCGACAGACAGAAACACAATACATTTAGAATTCCATATTATAGCTTATGCATATATATATATATATATATATATATATATATATATATATATATATATATATATATATATATATATATATATATATGTGTGTGTGTGTATATATATATATATATATATATATATATATATATATATATATATATATATATATATATATATATATATATATATATATATATAAACTTTCGTTTTAGGGGGGCTATAGATCAAAGGTCAGGATTATGATGGCTATAAAATCATAAAAGGGGTAAAGAGAGAGAGAGAGAGAGAGAGAGAGAGAGGAGAGAGAGAGAGAGAGAGAGAGAGACTATTGGCTCTAGATCAAACAATGTTGTAATTTTCAAACATTATAAAATTATTTTTACATTCATATCAATTCGACTTAATTACAAGGCTTCTGGAAAATAGGCCGGCCCCCTTACCCTTTCCTCATCGTTATGAATTTAATGATAGATCTCTCTCTCTCTCTCTCTCTCTCTCTCTCTCTCTCTCTCTCTCTCCTCTCTCTCTCTCTCTCTCTCTCTCTCTCTCTCTCTCTCTCTCTCTACCTCTTTCGTATTTCGTGTATAACAAAAGCTGCAATAAAAATTGATTTAGAATTTAATGGAATATTAAAATCTTTTCTTTGTGGTTTCTCACTGTAGCCAGAGATATGCTGTGTATGTATGTATGTATGTATGTATGTATGTATGTATTTTTTTATGACTGTGACACCGGGACAGGCAAAAAAAAAAAACTGCATTAAGACAAAATAAAAGAAAATGGTCATGGACAAGGCATATATGAGGTAATGATACACAAAGGAAAAGGACAGACTGAAAAAATTGTCAAAGTACTGAGGACCTAGAGATATGGAGGATTAGGCTCTGAGATGACGATAGATCCCTTTTATTAAGGAAGCTAGGTTATAAGAATTTGGAAAGACAGATGGAGGAAGAGAGTTTCAGAGTCTGGAGATAGATGGGAAAACGCAGTCGCTGCACCGACCAATCCACGAGCTACATATATCCACACAGTACCTGTGAGATGAGGCCGCTTGGCGAGTGTTACGCGGCCTCGGCAGTGTGGGAGGGATGCATCTCGCCAACTCATCAGAGCAGCGATAAAAGTAGCAGCGATAGAAAAGTCAAAGGGATGATATCTTACGGCGAAGAGAAAGAGAATCCAGTTTAAAAGTAATAGAAGGATCATTAATGAATCTGATTGCCTTAGCTTCAACCCTATCAAGGTGATAAGTATTAGAAGAAGCACTCCAGATAAGACCTTTATAGATTTTAATCAACTATAGAGAGGAAAAGTAATGACGAAAACGAAACAACCCCTAAGTCTTTGGATGCAGATTTAGAAATTTGGATTATGTGATTCCTCCAAGACAAGTTAGAGGCTATATGGATTCCTAATATGTTGATAGACTTAAGAGGGTAAATTTCGTTACTTTCGAGGACAACAGAGTTATCAGGAGGAGAAGAACTTAAAGAGATAACCAGAAACTGTGTCTTGGAGGCATTGAATTTAACTAAATATTGAGTACCCCACTCAGATACCCTCTGCAAATTGGAGTTGAGAGTAGAAGAAAGAGTGATGCGAGATGAAGGTTGTGTAGAGAAGGCAGAGGAAAAGTGAAGGGTAAAATCGTCAGCACGGACATGAAGAAGAGAGGAAAATGGGGATTGTAGATGGTCATTGATGAAGAGAAGGAATAGAGTAGGTGAAAGACCAGAGCCTTGTGGAACACCATCCTTTTTGAACTTAAATAGGTCTGTTCAGGACAGTTCGATGTTAAGTCTTCCTACAATTACGGTTCTTTTTCTATGCCTACAGCTACACTGAATATTCTTGGATATTCATTACACATCTTTTATTATCCCTTTACATCTGACAAGTCATTACACTCTCCATCTCTGTTTCTTTTTACTTTATGTATTCTTCGTGCCCAGGCCAGATGAGGGCTGTTTTATTTTATTAGTTTTTGGCCCGTCCTGGTGTCACAATCATAAAAAAAAAAAACTACAGATATAAAGTGGCCAGAAAGAAAACTGGAACTCAGAGAACAGAGAGAAGGGGTAAAGCCATAGACAGGGAGTTTGGCCAACAGATCCTTGTGCCAGACTCTGTTAAAAGCCTTAGAGATATCAAGGGCGACAACAAAGGATTTCCCAAAGTTCCTCAGAGAAGATGACCATACATGAGTAAGATAGGACAGGAGGTCACCAGTGGATCATGCCTTGCAGAGGCCGTACTGGTGATCGGAGATAAGTGAGTTAGATTCAAGGCGTTTCAGGAAGTGAGCATTGAGTAGAGTTTTGAAACTTTAGCTATAGAAGAGGTTAGGGCAATAGGTCGGTAGTTTGAAGGTATATAGCGGTCACCCTTCTTAGGAACAGGTTGCACTAAAGCATACTTCCAAGATGAAGGATAGATGCTGGTTGACAGAATCAGGCAAAAAAGACGGCAATGCATGGGAGCCAGTTCATCAACAAATTCTTGTATTTATGTATGTATGAATGTTGACGTACAGCCTATGCCCAGTGGTGCACTGTTTACAGGCGGGGAGTTCTCACGTAGCTTTCTATGTTGTTGAGAATAAGTTTATATTTCCGCTAGAAGTCTGCACCATTGTAGCTGCCCCCACACCATAGGTTATGGGGTGTTCCCCCTTCTCTTGAATCTTATTGGTGGATGTATGAGCTTAAGCCTGCCCGTCACCTCTTTGAATGTGTTTTGAAAGAGGTGAGGTTTTAAAAGAGTCAAGCACTTTGGTTATGCAGGCAGAGGACAGTCGGGCACCAAACAGACAACATCTATGTTAATGGGATGGGGGCATTGAGGCCTAGAGGAACTATGTAGCTTCTAAATAAATTTAGTGTTAAGTATCTTTGCCTATCTATCACCCTACACAATTGACCCCTGGCCTGAAGTGTTAAAGAATAGAGATATATATCCACACATCAATGTATGTATGTATGTATGTATGTAGCTAATTGTGTTAGTGAGAGAGAGTGCTATGCTCGTAGCTCCCCGTCTCTTGGTCGATTTAATTACATTAATGTTTAAAACTACGCATGTATATACTATGTACTGTTTCTTATCCTATAGCAAGATTTTTTCCTACAACCTGTAACCTCTCACTTACAACCAACGCTGTCCCTCAACAATCCATCTCAGATGTGTCAGCTACAGTTATTTTTGTAATCCTCAGGAAGACTGTAACACTGAATTGCATCTCTGTAATGGCTATTATATCTGCCTTATTATCGTGTGTTCTCTCCTTTAATTCTACTACCTTACCAGCTACCCCAAGAGCATGGCTACATATCCCTCGTTTTCATAACATATTCTGTATATTCACTTTGCTTGGATGAACCGTAAAGCAAAAATTCCTCCTCTCTTCCTTGTTTAACTTTGCAGTTTCCTAGAACCCGTTTTTATGTTTTTCCATCTATGCCTTTGTTCTGTTAGGTCGAATGAGCACTGTGCTGTATTCTTAACAGTCTTTTAGATTTTTTACCCTCATCGATAATTCTATGCATGTGTTCTCTTTGTCAAAGGTTATCTTATATATTCTTGCCTTTCCCTTCCCCCAACGTAGTTCCCAAGCCAATGAAAGCTTACAATATAATTTGGACCACATAAAACTCAAAGCTCCCATTTTAGTTCTAAGCTCATAGCCTTATTTTTTCATTTTCCCCTACCATGTCAAGTCGTTAGATTCACACATGTCTGAGATTATCACTGACTTCTCTTTATCAAGTGTTATTTTGATAAAGGGGCTTACTATCTCAATAATAACCTCTTTTATTTTCTCTATTACTCTTTTCCTGTAACCAAAAGTACTCTCGTTTTCCAGCACTACCTTGTTTTACTGCCTCCTCCGCCGACATTTTTCTTTTTACTGCATCTGAAATGATTCTGTAATGCTCTCCTGCTTTGTATTTAGTTCTTGAATTTCTTTTCTGGACTGTTCAGTATTTACTTTTATTTGGACTTTCCAAACAGCTCCATCAGACCTCTCAGAAGAATTCAATGCATCAACATTTAGCTAATTTATAACCGAAATTCTTGTAGTCGCCGTGGCTCAAGCGGTAACGTCTGCGACTCTGAGGCGTCAGGTCGAGGGTTCGCGCCCCGTCACGGTCTGAGGTTAGCAAGGGCATGCACTCAGGGTAATGATTACATCTGCCAAAACAAGTCCTTCGCAAGAAGGCAACCGTCCTAGCCCTTGTTAGAAAAGGGAGTCCGTGACGTAAAACCGGAACAACAACAATAAGCGAACTTCTTGCTACATAGCCTCTTATTAGGAAATTCCATTCTCCGTCTCTTTCTTTTCTTCTCAAGCTCTTTAATTCTTGCTTCCAGTTGTTTTATTTCCACGTCTTGTATCTTATATCTCCTTTCCATGCTATCTTTTCTCTCAGTGTATTATTTCTATCTTTACTCTGTCTTTTTTTTCATTTCTCTTTCCATATTTTTTTTTTCCTTCAAATACTTGACCTTCTCTGAAAGTTCTTTAAACTCATATTTACTTTAAATTTTTCAAGGCGATCCGTTCTCTAAGACCGCTTTCACACCAGAGTGGCACGTTGCACGTGGCATGACACGTGGCAAACCAGTTGAAAGCGAGACACGTGACACGTCCTATGTGCCACGTGCGACTTGTGACACAATTGCACGGGACATGATTTTGATATAAATTTTAATATAAATTTTCTTTTATACACCTTTTGCCTGGCAATACAGTAACATATACATGCTCTGTTTTATTTACCACAATTAGTCCAAATTCACATCGGATTAGACACAGACATGTTGGAGCTGGGGGATTAAGCCTGAATGCCCATCCTTCGGTGGTTTCGAACCAGCGTTCGTCACTTCCCCACTCCCGCACTCTACCACTGAGCTAACGCTGCATATATATATATATATATATATATATATATATATATATATATATATATATATATATATATATATATATATATATATATATATATATATATATATATATATATATATATATATATATATATATATATATATATATATATATATATATATATATATATATATATATATATATGTTCCGGCTTTACGTCACGGACTCCTTTTTCAACCAAGGGCTAGGACGGTTGCCTTCTTGCAAAGGACTTGTTTTGGCAGATGTAATCGTTACCCTGAGTGCATGCCCTTGCTAACCTCAGACCGTGACGGGGCGCGAGCTCTCGACCTGACGCCTCAGAGTCGCGGACGCTATCGCTTGAACCACGGTGACTATATATATATATATATATATATATATATATATATATATATATATATATATATATATATATACACCGAATATTTTCGGAAATTCGTTACACATTTCTTCACATCTGAGAAGTCACAACACTCCCCATCTCTGTATTTCTTTATGTTTTCTTCGTGCCCAGGCCCGATGAAGGCAGATTTTTTTTTATTAGCCCTCCCTGATGTCACAATAATAAAACAAAAAAAATTTTTATACATACACACACGTATGTAGGTATACCATAACCCCTGCCCACTCATCAGGCATAATGCATACCCAAAAGGATGTAGCATAGGCTTCCTGATGCTCTGCACCTTAAATGTTGTTCCGGTTTTACGTCATGGACTCCCTTCTCAACCAAGGGCTAGGACGGTTGCCTTCTTGCGAAGGACGTGTTTTGGCAGATGTAATCGTTACCCTGAGTGCATGCCCTTGCTAACCTCAGACCGTGACGGGGCGCGAGCCCTCGGCCTGACGCCTTAGAGTCGCGGACGCTACCGATTGATGCTCTGTACCTTAAATAAAACTTGAATTATATATGTCCCCGTTTGATGCAAGAGCTTGTGATGTTCCTGTTCTACCATTGGTCCCACACGTCTATTGGTGTGCTCACTGACCATAGTGAGTTGACAGTGGCTATCTGTCATTACTGTAAGCGACACTAACTTTTCCTCATCATCTATTTCATAATGATAATAATAATAATAATAATTATAATAATAATAATAATAATAAT
>JAXCGZ010013377.1:30000-35000 GCA_037179515.1 Halocaridina rubra | reverse complement strand
TCCGCCATATTGATTGTTTTTGCGCCACAACACATACAAGGATATAAAGATGCATATAAACATAAACATAAACAAAAGCAAGCACATAAAAATACACAAATAAGCATAAACAAAAGCAAACAATTAAAAAGGGTGGAATTTCCAATATATTTTCAATATGTTTTTATGTTATTATTATTATTATTATTGTTTTCATTATTATTATTATTATTATTATTATTATTATTATTATTATTATTATTATTATTATTATTATCATTATTATTATTATTATTATTATCATTATTATTATTATTATTATTATTATTATTATTATTATTATTATTATTATTATTATTATTATTATTATTATTATTATTATTGTTTTTATTATTATTATTATTATTATTATTATTATTATTATTATTATTATTATTATTAAGGTATATTATATAAGAAGATAACGCCCGCGAACGCTCATGGGCGTCCGCTGACGCCCTTGCTTGAAGGGGTCTCCCACATGTCTGCAATGCAGCTCAGTATTGTATGGAGCGAACGAACAATTTGCAAGTTTATTTTCACAATATTTCGCTTATTTTCCAGAATTCTTCGTCTTAAAAAACATATATTTATTTGCATATTTTTTCGTTCAATACAGCAATACATCCATTATTATTAAGATTTTTCTTTATGTTAATGAATTTTAGTTTTTATTTAATTTTTTATTAATAAAAAAACGAATATAAGAAATAGAAAACTAGAGATAATGGAAATGCAGGAATGGAGAGATAATAAGATAATAAAGAGTATTTAAAGAGAAAATAGGAGATAATAAATAAGGAAAAAGAGAAAGAGAGTAAAAGGTGAAAAGAGCGAAAAAGAGAGATGGAAAAGTGAAATAAGAATGAAAGAAGGAGAATAATAAAGAGAATACGGAATAAAAGAGAGATAGAAGGAGATGAAGAGAGTAAGAAAATGAAGCAAAAGAAAGAAGAAGAATAAGGAAAAAGACTAAAAAAAAAAAAAAAGAGTTGAAGATAAAAGAAGAGAAAGAAAATAAAGAGCAAGCAAAAAAAAAAAAAAGCTGTTTTTTATTTAAAGAGAAATGGATACTGTTGCGAGAAAGAAGAGGTTCTCTGTCTCATGTATACTCCTCCACCTCCTTCTCCCTTCTTTTTCTTCTCCCTCCTCCTCCTCCTCCTCCTCCTCCTTCTTCTTCTTCTTCTTCTTCTTCTCCTCCTCCTCCTCCTCCTTCTTCTTCTTCTTTTTCTCCTTCTTTTCCTCTTCTTCCTCCTCATCCTCCTTTTCTTTTTCTCCTCTTTTTCTCCTCCTCCATATACTCCAGCTCCTCCTACTCCTCCTCCTCCTCTTCCTCCTCCTCCTCCTCCTCCTCCTTCTTCTTTTTCTCCTTTTCCTCCTCCTCCTTCTTCTTCTTCTTCTCCTCCTCCTCCCCCTCCTCCTTCTTCTTCTTTTTCTCCTTCTTTTCCTCTTCTTCCTCCTCATCTTTCTTTTCCTTGTCTCCTCTTTTCCTCCTCCTCCTTCATATACTCCAGCTCCTCCTACTCCTCCTCCTCCTCCTCCTCCTTCTTCTTCTTCTTTTTCTCCTTCTCTTCCTCTTCTTCCTCCTCATTCACCTTTTCCTTGTCTCCTCTTTTTCTCCTCTTCCATATACTCCAGCTCCTCCTACTCCTCCTCCCCCTCCTCTTCCTCCTCTTCCTTTTCTCCTCTTCCACTTCCTTCTCCTTATCTTCCTCCTTCTCCAGTTCTTATTCCTCCTTCTTCTTATCCTTCACCCCCTGCTCATCTTTTTCCTCCTCCTCATTATCCTTCACCTCCTCTTCCTCCTCCTCTCTTCCTCTTCCTTTTCTCTCCTCCTCTCTTCCTCCTCCTCTTCCTCCTCTTCTTTTCCCTCATTATCTTTTTTCTTCTTCTCCTTTCCCTCTTCTTCTTCCTCCTAATCAATTCTCCTCTTCTTCTTGTTCTTCCTCCTCCTTTGTCTCCCTCCTCCTCTTCCTCCTTTTCTTCTTTCTCCTCCTATTCTTCCTCCCCCTCCTTTCCCTCCTCCTCCTCCTCTTTTGCTTTGCCTCTCAGCCGCTAAGGGTCGTAACCCATCAAGGTCATCTCTCTCTCTCTCTCTCTCTCTCTCTCTCTCTCTCTCTCTCTCTCTCTCTCTCTCTCTCTCTCTCTCTCTCTCTCTCTCTCTCTCTCTCTCTCTCTCTTGACCACCGAAGACCTGCTTATCTCGTCAAAGAGAATTCAGTATAACTTCTTACACGTATGTCTGCGGACGTTATAACAGAACCCGTCTGTTTATTCTTTAATCTGTGTTGTAGTTCCCCGTCTGTTATCTGTCAATATATATATATATATATATATATATATATATATATATATATATATATATATATATATATATATATATATATATATATATATATATATATATATATATATATATAATTTGACTTATTTTATTAATTTTGTGTGTGCGTTTATATGTCAGTTATTTACCTATTTATTTATTTATACACATACAATATATATATATATATATATATATATATATATATATATATATATATATATATATATATATATATATATATATATATATATATATATATATATATATATATATATATATAAGTTCTTTTTCTCCGGAATGGATTGACAGCTTTGTGCGTTCTTTAATTCAATTATCTATCAGACTATCTATCTATCAGTGTTATCAGTGTTTTGTCGGTGCTTGAAAAGTATTATCAACGAGTGAAAATATTTAGTCTTTGATATATTATCATCAGTGAAAGTTCATGAGGTTCACTCCACAAGGCACTATTGAGGTTCACTCCACATGGCACTATAGAGGTTCACTCCACATGGCACTATTGAGGTTCACTCCACATGGCACTATTGATGTTCACTCCACATGGCACTATTGAGGTTCACTCCACATGGCACTATTGATGTTCACTCCACATGGCACTATTGAGGTTCACTCCACATGGCACTATTAATGATCCGTCATTTTTATTTGTGTATACATTGTGCCTTCTGAGTTGGCAGGGGTTAGGATATGACACAGACACACACTCCCTTGCACACATCCTTCATATGCATAATTCAGAATAGATCAATCCAAGAATAGGCACATGATATCATTCTATTTTTGGGTGTCTAATCTGGGACTGAAGTAAGAGATTGATGCTTAATATTAGATTAGGCTGGGTTAGGTTAGGATAGGTTAGGTTAGGTTAGATTTGGTTAGGTTAGGATAGGATAGGGTAGGTTGGATTAGGTTAGATTAGGTTAGGTTAGGTTAACCGGATTATAGATATTATATTCAACAATTTTTATTATCTAACTCCATGCAAAGTGCTTTATCTGGGATTGGGATTGAACGCAGGTGCTTCGTCTTGGATTGAGATACAACAGGTGCCTATTATGGGATTAATATACTTCACTTTTCTCTTTTTCAAATTGGAGCCGAAAGTGCTCTGAGCATAAATAAAATATTATTATTATTATTATTATTATTATTATTATTAGTAGTAGTAGTAGTAGTAGTAGTAGTAGTAGTAGTAGTAGTAGTATTATAAACATTATTATTATTATTATTATTATTATTATTATTATTATTATTATTATTATTATTATTATTATCATTATTGTTGTTATTATTATTATTATTATTATTATTATTATTATTATTATCATTATTCATCTTTTGTTATTTGTAGGTTTGTTTGTTCATTTGTACAAACAATTGTCTGCGACTAATGAAGAATAGCATTTACTTCTGTACATGTTATATATAGACGTATTTGCTTACAAAATACAAACAAAAAAATTTTTGCATTTGTATTTGTTGATATGAAAACATAATTGTTTACAAAATACAAAATATAATTTATATAACTGTTTGTTGAAAAGCCATATTTGTTTACAAAGTACAAACAAAAAATTCATATCGGCCTTTGTTTATTTCATCGAACATTTGTTTACAAATGTTTAC
Organism: Halocaridina rubra; assembly: GCA_037179515.1. NCBI lineage: Eukaryota > Metazoa > Arthropoda > Malacostraca > Decapoda > Atyidae > Halocaridina > Halocaridina rubra. Next base: position 31,009 of record JAXCGZ010013377.1, on the reverse strand, counting down.
AAATGTTGTTTACGCCTGCAAAAAAATAATGTTTGCATGCACATCTCTCAGTTAGTAAGAACATTAATTGTTTATGTAAACAAAAGAAAATTTTACTTCTGTATTTTATTATGTGTGAAAGTTTGTTTACATAAAATAGCATAAAAAAAGATTCCAAATATTTTTATTTGACTATGGGAATATTTGTTTACTAAAGCAAAACATAATTTTTTTAATATTTATGATTTTTATTATTATTATTATTATTATTATTATTATTATTATTATTATTATTATTATTATTATTATTATTTTTATTTTTATTATTATTATGAACATTGTTATTATTGTTATTATTATTATTATTATTATTATTATTATTATTATTATTATTATTATTATTATTATTATTTTTATTTTTATTATAATTAACATTGTTATTATTGTTGTTACTACTATTATTATTATTATTTTTATTTTTATTATTATTATCAACATTGTTATTACTGTTATTATTATTATTTTTATTATTATTATTATTATTATTATTATTATTATTATTATTATTATTATTATTATTATTATTATTATCAACATTATTATTATTATCATTATTATTATTATTATCAACATTATTATTATTATTATTATTTTTATTATTATTATTATTATTATTATTATTATTATTATTATCAACATTATTATTATTATCATTATTATTATTATTATCAACATTATTATTATTATTATTATTATTATTATTATTATTATTATTATTATTATTATTATTATTATTTTTATTTTTATTATTATTATTAACATTATTATTATTATTATTATTATTATTATTATTATTATTATTATTATTATTATTATTATCAACATTATTATTATTAATATTATTATTATTATTATTATTATTATTAACATTGTTATTATTATTATTATTATTATTATTATTATTATTATTATTATTATTATTATGAGAACTGCGTTGAACTATAGTGTCCTTTGTGGTTGACCAATAGCA
>JAXCGZ010013377.1:17500-20000 GCA_037179515.1 Halocaridina rubra | reverse complement strand
GGCTACTGAGTCATTGCCTATGGAATGCGGAAAATTATTTGTTTTACTACTTTATTAAGGTTATTATATTTACCTTATCAATTTTGCGTGAACTATATAGTATTAAATGCACACACATGTATGCATATGTGCGTGTGTGTGTGTGTGTGATTACCTAATTGTGATTACCTAATTGTGTTTACGGGAAAGAGCCCAAAGCTCGTATCTTCCCGTCTGTGTGTGAGTGTATATGTTAGTGTATGTGTGTGTTTGTGTGTGTATGTGTTAGCGTGTGTGTGTGTGTGTGTGTGTGTGTGTGTGTGTGTGTATGTGTGTGTTATTGTGTGTGTATGTGTTTGTGTGTGTGTGTTTGTGTGTATGTGTGTGTGTTAGTGTGTGTGTATGTGTGTGTGTGTGTGTGTGTGTGTGTGTGTGTGTGTGTGTGTGTGTGTGTGTGTGTGTGTGTGTGTGTGTGTGTGAGATTGCACTGATTAGCAAAACATCTAACTATAGCCGAATATTTTCAATAATAATTTCGTGAACGGCTGCCAACTTAGGAGGTGAAGGAGGAGGAAGACGAAGAAGAAGAAGAGGAGGAGGAGGTCGAGGAGGAGGAGGAGGAGGAGGAAGTCTCCGTCCTTGTCTGACCTTGTTATATTACGAGTTCAAGACGGTGTCTCGGTGGCCTTAAAAGACTGGTCTACCAAACCACAGGACCCGAGTTCGAATCCGAATTGTTCTGTGAAGAGAAAAATAAAATTTTCAGTTAATCATGTCGAGGATGTCGAAGGGAGTGTAATGGCGTCTGTCGTCTTACATAATTCTCTCTCTCTCTCTCTCTCTCTCTCTCTCTCTCTCTCTCTCTCTCTCTCTCTCTCTATATATATATATATATATATATATATATATATATATATATATATATATATATATATATATATATATATATATATATATATATATATATATATACTTTGACCGCTATTCTTTTCTATGTTCTTCTTCTTCTTCTTCTTCTTCTTCTTCTTCTTCTTCTTCTTCTTCTTCTTCTTCTTCTTCTTCTTCTTATGACATATGTAATGATGCCATGCATAGTGTCATTCCTCTGAGGTCAAGTGCCTTGTCAAGTAGTTGTCATTTATGCTGTCATGTATAATGAGATAACTCGTGGTGACCTGAGGGGACAAAGTGACCCAGGATGACCTCTGAGTTACATGAGATGAAAATCGCTTACCTATATATTATTATCTTCTCATAGTAAGATGACCATTTGTGACCTAACGTAATAACGTGAATTTGATTGACCTTTTGATTGTTTGACAAGAAAATAACTTATTATAATTATGTCATATTAAGATGACCTTTTGTGACCTAAGGTACAAAGGAGGTCTTCATTGACTTTTGGGTTTACCTGAAGTGGCCAAAACTTACCTTTATGTTACAATGTTTTCTTAATAATGTGACCTTTTGTCACTTTTGGTGACCCAGTTCCTAAACTAACAATTTCTTACCTATACATTACAATGTTATCGTCATAAGATGACCTTTTGAGACTTTTGATGACCTTTTTACTCAACCTGAAAACGGCTTGTAATGGCCTATGTTAACCTTAGATTGCATCTAAAAATTACTTGAAATCTTGAGATGAACTTTTGTGACCCAATATATCCCTTGGTAACCCGGATATTGAAATTAAGCTTGAATTTGCTTGTAATGACCCCAAAAGACCTTATATTATAGCGCATTGTAATTTCATATCTCGACATGAGCTTATGAAATCTGATATAGCATTCAGGTTATAGCAACCCATGACCAAATATAACCCTAGATTATTATAATTATTATTATTATTAGTATTATTATTATTATTATTATTATTATTATTATTATTATTACTACTACTACTACTACTACTACTACTACTACTACTACTACTACTGCTGCTACTACTACTTTCTAACATATCAATATAACAGTAAGTGCTTCACTGCCAGTTTCGTATATTATTCCATTTATATCTATGAAGAGTGTTTACATTTCTAGGGTTTATTTACTTTGTATTAATTTTACGTACACACTCGCTGTGTTCAGTGGGACCCAAACCTTACATCGGCTCCCCATCTTTTTTCTCTCCCTCTCTCTTGCTTCTTATATATACCACCCCCAAAACGTCAAGGGTCTCAGTTGACACCATATAAGGTTGGGGGGATACACAGCCTCCACTTTCGTCCTCCTACTCCTTTTGCAATCTTCTTCTTCCTCCTCCGCCTGGTTCTCCTCCAAACCCTCAGCCTCTGTATTTTCTCGTACTCATAATCCTCTTCTGTACTGACTCCAACACCTCATAATCATGATGAAAATGATTGTCATTATAAGAGATATTATGATTTCTCGGCTGTATCATACAGTATGCATTTCTCATATTATTATTATTATTATTATTATTATTATTATTATTATTATTATTATTATTATTATTATTATTATTATTTACATAGTAATATTACTTCACTCACATGGT
>JAXCGZ010013377.1:0-5000 GCA_037179515.1 Halocaridina rubra | reverse complement strand
CCCAATATCGGGATTTGAGATATTAAAAGAGAGAGAACTGGAACTACTGCTGAAGTTTCTCAAATGATTTTACCTTTCTTCTCATTGACCAGTGACTAGCACGCACATTTAATTCTCCTTCTCATTACACCACCTCTGTGGCGCAGTCTACTAATATGTGGACTCCTGTTCTACCAATCCCCGGTTCGAATCTCAAGAGTAGGAGATAGAGTAATTGAAAATATTTGAAAATATTTATGTGCATGATATGTTCTATTCCTTGATTAACCTCAGTCTGTATTGAGGAGAAGAATGAAAGGTGTTTTCTTATCACTAATCGGTTTGCAGAGTTAGAACCATAGTAGAGTAGGTGCAGTAATACCCACTGTCAACATATGAACACCTTCAGTAGAAGTTTCATTTCTCTTTCCTTTAACACCTCTCTGGCTCATTGCACTAAGCTATGGACTCCCAATCTTCAGGACTTAGTTTCATATCCCAACAGTAGAGAAACATGTGCAATTGAATTTAATTTGTTCAGTCAACTAATTAACCTCGTTCTGTACTTAGAATAATTAAATGTATGTGCTGATCACTGGTCTGGAAGATGAGAGGTAAAACAATGTAGAATAGGTACATTAGTGCCTCCTGTAAACATCCAAGTGACTTCAGTAGAAATTCCAGTTCTGTTTCTTTTAAAACCTCTGTGGCTCAGTGCACTAAGCTGTGGACTCCTGTTCTTTAGTCCCTGATTTGAATTTTGACCATAGTAGGTGGATTATTTGAAAACAACAACAACAACAGCAATAATAATAATAATAATAATAATAATAATAATAATAATAATAATAATAATAATAATAATAATAATAATAAAAAATAATAATAATAATAATAATAATAATAATAATAATAATAATAATAATAATAATAATAATAATAATAATATATAAATATAATATTAACACCTCTGGGAGTCATTGGACCCTGTGGGTGAGTTGCCAACACGTAATTATAAACCCTTTGAGGAAATGCCAACTAGTGAATTCTGTAATTATTTTGTTTGTTCGTTCATAAAATAAGTGAACATGACAGTTGGCGTTTGTTGTCATTTTGTCATTGGAGGAGTCATATTCTCAGCCAGTCATAACGGCTCATTATCCCTCGTTGTGGGAATATTATTTTGTTTGTATATCATTAACGGCAACTCGGTTATACACGTGAGTTGCCAAAGATATGAGTTGCCAGTTAATGTTTTTATTTTTGTTTTTATTTTCGTCCCGTCTTGTTTATGATGACATAAGTCATTCTTTTGGCTTCAAAATATCATGAAATGTTTTGTACTTATTGTAATATTATTATTATTATTATTATTATTATTATTATTATTATTATTATTATTATTATTATTATTATTATTATTATTATTATTATTATTATTATTATTATATCTGATATATACATTTTGTGCAGATAGAGTACTAATTTCCCACAGTACATTATGTACAAGTTACCAGCATGATTTTATTAGAAATGTTTTCAGTTTTATTTAATTTGTGGTATTTTTCTCTTCATTCTACTCATTATTTCTGTTCATTTTGTTCAGTATGTCTTCTCATTCTACCAAAGCTATTCATTATTTTTATTCATTCTATTCATTATTTCATTCTTCCTATTCAATTTACTCATAAAATTACATGTTCATGAGTTAGTAAATTTACACTGGTGTCTCTTACCATAGACTCTAGTTCGAATCATCTGAGTTCAGTGAGGATAAAAAAAATAACTTCTACTCACATGGCATTTGTGACAGGAATAGTAATGGCGTCTGTCCTCCCCTAGCCCCTGCCAACTCAGCAGGTTTAAATAATACACAAATAACAGGTTATTTATGCACCTAACTGTCTTTAGAACTCAGGAACGAGTGTAGGAGGACACGTGCCTGTCCTGAAGCTCTGCACCTAATAAAAATATCTGAATTATTTCATTGTCAACATATGTATTAAGGCCGGATCTATTTTTAGTTCAAACGAAATAAGGGCTTGAGCTCATATGGCCGTGTTTTTCAATGGCTTTGTTTTTAGTTCAAGCACATTAATTGCTGGGCGTTTTAAGTAAGATTTTTTTTTTAGTTCAGAACTTGAAGTTAGTTATTAAATGGTTTTGTCTTTTTAGTTCAAGTAGGTTAGAGTTTTAGATGGAGTTTGCGGTTTTAGTAAAAAAAAAAAATATATACATGAGGATACTTAAGTAACCTTGAGGTTTTAGTTCAAGCATGAGGCTAGGTTAAGAAGGTTCACCTGATTTTGGGCTAATCATAAAAGTTTGAACATATATGGTCAATTCTTTCAATAGCTCTGATTACATTAGGTCAAGATATTTAAAGAACAAAGTATGAAAAGAAGTTTGTTTGTTTTTTTAGTTCAAAAAGTTAATAAATGTCTTTTTATGACTTTGTTTTTATATTTTAATTAGACTTGAACTATAGAAGAATATAGAAATGAGTGGAGGAAGATTATGCTTAGGTGACGCGGTCCAAAGGGATTTCTCGCACCTTCTGGTACAGTGATGGGCAGTTGTGAGGGAGGTTGCCAGGCGATAAACTTGGGGGGGGGGGGGTGTAAACCAACGGAAGCTGTCAGGGTTCACGGTAGAATATACTTACCCGCCTACCCTGTGGATGACCCAAGTAGGATGAGTGATTGAGGTGTGTCTTGATTCGTAGTGAACGCATGTTCTTGGCTCGGCCACCCCCTTACAAGGGGGAGATGCAGCCATTGGATATAGATAGATAGTTCTATAGTTCAAGCATATGGTCAGGTTAAGGAACTTCATTAATTTTTTAGGTTAAGTTTAGTAAATACTTGAACTCATATGCTATGGCTCTAAATAGTTTTGCTTTTAAGAGTTCAAACCTATCAGTGGTAAGGTGAGGTGTATTAATGTAGTTCGCATAATTACTTCAAAAGTAAAGCTATTTGTTAAGATGTTTCTGTATTTTTTTTTTTTTTGTTATAGTTCAAGTCTAGTGAAGGATTAGACTCTTAAAACTACATTTTGAAATGACTTTAGTTCAATCCTCTCAAAGGCTTGAACTCATAAGGCAATATTTTGGAACACTCTATTGTCCCTTTTTTCAGTTCAAACTTTTTTTTTTAGTTCAAGCTCATAAGGTAATGTTTTTAAATATACTGTGGTCTGACTTTTATTAGTTCAAACTTCTATTAGGCTTGAAGTCATGAGAGAAAAATAAGTGAGATGTAGATGGCATGTCAAATAAAATACCATAAAATAAAAATATAAATAAGAAATATAAAAATTACATAAAATAGAATAATTATAAAGGTAAATAAAAGATATGATAAACTTGAATAAAATAAAAAAAATATTGAATGAAATTAAGCAAATTGAATTAAATAATAAGGAATAGAATGAAAGTAATAATGAAATAAAGCATAGAATAAGATAATGTGCAATAAAATGAAGCAAAATAAACTTGAAAGAAATGAAGAAAGTAAAGAAAAAGAGAATAAATAAAAATAAATAAATAAATAAATATAAAAAAATAAAAGATAATAAATAGAAATAAAATAGCAAAACAAAATAGAGGAAATGAAAGAGAATGAAAGAGAAGAAATAATATAAATTTAATATAAAATGAAAAAATAAAATGAATATGAATAATGTAAAATGAAATAAAGCTAAACAATATTCTCTTCCAGCAGAGAGCCAAGGTATTTTTCTTTGACTCAGCCACTCCATTATGCTGGTGAATATGGCTCTGATATGTGTGTGTATAAATGCATACATATGCATTTATGTATGTATATGCATACATATATATATATATATATATATATATATATATATATATATATATATATATATATATATATATATATATAATATATATATATATATATATATATATATATATATATATATATATATATATATATATATATATATATATATATATATATATATATATATATATGTGTGTGTGTGCGTGTGTGTGTGTGTGTGTGTGTGTGTGTGTGTGTGTGTATATATAAAATTTTCTTCGTTTTTTTTGCCTAATTGTGCTTACGGGAAAGAGCCCAAAGCTCGTAACTTCCAGTCTCCTAATCGGTTACATTTAGTACTTAGTGATACTTATCATATTTTTTCTTAAAACTATGGATTGAGTTAGCATTAACTTCCTCCTCGCTTAGCGAATTCCAATTATCAACTACTCTTACACTAAAATAAAGTACATCCTTACAACCAGCAAAGATGTTTTCTTACGAAGCTTCAAACTATGACCTCTGGTTCTTGTGTCTGCCATATCAAAATATTGATCCCTATCCACTCTGTCATAATCATGATGAAATTTAAAAACTGTCCCCATATCCCCCTCAATATTTTAGCTTCGAGTGATGGCAAGTCTAATTCCCTCAGCCTCTCATCATAACTGAGATTGCGTACTTCTGGCACCAGTTTCGTGGCATGTCTTAGAACTCTTTTCAGCTTAACTACGTGCTTTTTCAAGTGCGGATTCCAAAAGGGGGCTGCATATTCGAGTTTTGGCCTCACATGGGTTACATAAAAATTTCTGAACATTTCCTTGGCCATGTGCCTGAAGGCTACCCTTACATTTGCTAAGAAAGCATATGCTGCCCTTACTATGCCATTTATATGCATTTCAGGAGACAAATCTGCCAGTATGTTTACTCCCAGATCTCTTTCATTCTTTGTCTCTTGAAGTTGTACTCCTGCCACCTAGTCGTCAAGCTTGGGCCTTCTTGCACTTGTACCCATTCTCATTACCTTACATTTTAAAGTAATGAATTTCATTAGCCACTTTTCTGACCACTCATACAGACTATTTACATCTTCCTGAAGTTCTCTACCATTGTTCTCGTTTCTTACTTTCTACACAATCTTTGCATCATCTGCAAACATATTCATGAATGAATTTACAGACTCTGGTAGGTCATTGCATATACAAAGAACAAAAGTGGCCCTAAAACTGAACCATG